>CM032660.1:1859155-1921262 GCA_019095985.1 Streblospio benedicti | reverse complement strand
CTCCATTACTCATGTCATTCGTAGATCATCAGATGCTCATCTCATCCAGTCCTATAATAAGCAACTTACTTTGAATAAATCAAAAGCACACCAGAGAAAATATTAATGGGATTATTCAGAATATCAAAGACCAAGGCCATGTGGGACTCCGGTGAATATTATCAATTTTCTTAATCTGTTCTTCATCTGGCCATATTAGGCCTGCTGCTGCAGCTGTCCCAAACCTGCCAGATTCCTGTGACATCTTGATCAGGTTTGAAGCTCCATGGTGTGGACCATCTGTCCCAACAATGTATACAATAAATAGGTCAGATTCCTGTCACCATCCAGTACAAATGCTTGTGATTAATTCTACTAATGAGTGTTTGTTGAACAGCAGACATCACACTAAAGAATGTAATGTAATAATCAGCAATGCACTCAGCAACAACTTATTATTCCAAACCCACATGAAACCCTCAGATATGGCTGTTCGTTTGAACTTCATGAACTGGATATTTTTTAAAACTAAATGTTTACATTGCTTGACATTATGATATTGATAATTGGTTTATACAAATCAGCCACGAGTAACTTTTAATTTGGTTATGATTTTTTTTGCCACATCATAATCATATTAATACATCTAATAAACTACATACATTGGACAGTAACATGACAAAAAACAATAGCAAAAACACCAATTCCCCATGAAGGTCAATCGCATATCATTGGCAAGTACACCGTTGTCTACTGTCTCCCCAAACATCAAAGACCCAAATAATACCCACGCAACAATCGGAAGCTGCCAAGATGCGGATTACAGCTCGCTATTTCTGAAAAATCAATGCGTAGCTCACGAGTAGAACCTTTGTGATTGTGGAGTGTTCATTTGATTGATACACTCTTGAAATATATTACTACCAATGGGTAGTTTCAAAAGTAAATGGTCTTGATTAAGATTACTCAGTATAAATTTTCGACTATTCCTATTATGTTTCATACAAAATAGATGCGACATGTATGGATAAAATACCAGTTTTAAAAAAGGTTCCATAGCTAATCCATTTAATGATCGCTTAATAAAATGCACGCACATGCACACGATCAAAGCATTTTACCACTTACACCAGCGGAATTCCAATCATTGGCTTGAAATGGCAGGCTAGCAATGACCAAAATGGTCATTATTTGAGTGAGGGATTACCTGAGGTGGTCAACACTTGGCTTCTGATGATCTATGTGCTGAATATATAATGGACTTATCGCGCTACTCACAACGAGAGCATGTGGACTGAGAATATTTACTCTCATCAATGTTTGTGACCATGAACAATGCTCAGACCCAGGACGTTTTTCGCTGGTCCCATAAATCAATATTATTAACCCATTGCCAAGTTTTCATGCACGTTGCTTCATGTTTTATTTGTACTTATGCCATGTGCATTTATCAAAACTTTAAGCATTGAACAAACGTGATCATAAATCCATTGGCCTAATCTGTCACTCATATGAATTTTAAAAACAACAATTTAGACTAGATCAATAAAAAACATCTATAATAAGCATTTACAGAAACTACCTGGTATGTTAAGAATTTCATATGAGTTTTTTTAATATTATCATTTAGAAAATCAAACCACTTTGTGTTTTTTTTGGTCACAACTGGGTACCTTAATCAGTTGGTCATCGTATGCAACATACTACGTAAGCTAGAGATAGAATTAGGAATTATATCCACAACTTCAATTATTAGATACAGGTAATATATTTGTACAGTTCTGTGAAGGTAAGGAACCTGGTAATGATTTAACAAATCATTTACATTCACAAATCTATAAACTCTTGCTTTGTCCAATCAGGGGAAACAATTATTAACTATAATGTGTTGATTACATCTATCATGTAAATGGTAAATCGTGGATTTCTCAATGACAAAACCATTATAATTAGTAGTAATTACAATCAACAAATCTACTAACTACATGTCCAAATTACAGTAGCAAATCACAATTGTCACTCAAGGCGGCATAGCCTCAGTCAGTTGTAAAACATTTTTGTAAGCAAGATGAAGGACAAGATTGACCAATTGTTATGATGGGTTATTTGGTAAGGATAATAGAAACTCTGGATAATAACTGTGTTCCTGGTGTGACAAATGACTCCTCTTGACTTGTTGTAGCCACTGGTGACTTTAAGTGCATAATGTTTTGTTGAATTTGCATGTTATGTTGTGTGGTCAGACACCTGCAATTGTGAAAATGACCCCCAGGAAAGAAACTCTTGGTTCTACAAAAACTAATAACTTACAGATGTCATGATATACCAGTAGGTTGACAGGATGCTACAGTATAACTGAATTTGATAGTATAATGCATTTTTTGTATCAAAACCGTATGTAAAATACTAAATTGGCTACTGTTGTTATTCGTTTATTTTATGTTGTAATGAACATGAAATTCTGATTCATATTTTAAGAACCATTTATCGTCATTTTCAACTAACCCAATGTTTCAACAATATGTAAATTTTATCAAACACAGACACATTTGTTCAGTTTTGGCCAAATTCAATTGAAAATTCAGCTGTTAAATATAGGGCATAGGAGATTGAAGATTGGGTCACATCCCATGAGATATAGACCTGGCTGACTAATTTCAAATGGATTTTATTTCTAAGCATCTTAAGTTCCTTTTCTGTTTCTTGTTGAGTATTCAGCTGCTATTCCTGTGACAATGTATAAAAGGAAAATCTCATCATGCTTTAAATATCAAAGTTGGCAACCAACAAGTCAATGAATTTATTAGTTTTCAAATAGAATTTTTAGGGCAATGCATCTTGATAATGTGATGAGCAGACATAATTGAGAACATGGTCTGACAGGTTACACAAATCTTTGTCACCTAGAGTTACTGTTAGTACAGATGTGCGTAAATCAAAGTTTGTAGGTTTTTTGCATTTAAAAGTCTTAATTCTAAATATTCAACATATTTGAAGAAATTATACATAACATTTATTTTGAAACAAAATTATCGTTATAATTAACAAGAAACCAAAATTTCAATACTCAAACAAGTATCTTTTTCAAGGTATGATGTATGTTGTAAAATATCAGTTTGAGTATCCAAAATTTGGTTTCTTCTTAATCACATGTACAATAGAACCTCTCTATTAGGACCATCTTTGGGACCAGTGATAGGTGGTCTCAATAGACATGGTCTCTATACAGAGGTTCATATTAGTAGCTTCATGAAGGTTCGGAACTGTGAAAAGTAGTCTTATTACAGAGGTGGTCTAAATAGAGAGTTGGTATTAATGGAGGTCCTACTGTGTCATAACTATTGTTTTAAAATGAATTTTGTGTATACAATAATTTCTAGTAAACATACATATTTAATGAATTCGTTTTCTATTAATTAGCATGAAACTGAAGCATCAAATTATGTGAAAAAAAGTCTATTTGAGATGTAATTTATGGCATAATCCTTACAATAGCATCAAAAGAAAATCTTCAGAAGCAACACAAACCACCCACAAATGCTGTAATAGTGCTGAGTATTTTTAGATGAACAATATTAAAGTTGAGCAGTCACATTTCCTTGTATGATTCATGAGCAATCTAAGATTCATGAGCATTCTACCATTAAAACACAATGCATCAAAAATGAGAAACTTTCCTCTTCCTTGTATCTTGTAGGAAATTGTAAAATATCGATTTGAACAATACTAGTATATTAAAGAAATTATCAGAAACATTGGTATATATAAGACAAAATATTTAACCCATAGAATATTCCTTGTATGAAAAATCATTCATCATACATAAAATAAACATCATGGTATAGTTCTAAAATGTTTTTATATCTCTTAGCTATACATGTGATTGATCTTTTAAACAATTAATTCATTTCAAGTGATTTTCTCAATACCAAAAACCTTTGGTAGAAAAATATTATTGTTAACAGTGACTGGTCATGCACATTGATCTTTCTTGCATTCACATAAAGACTAATGTCATCTGGCTGTCTATCAGACAGGGGGAATGAGGTTAGTGTGTTCTCATTACGTTACAGCTCTCACGAGACCACACCGTCATGTAATATGTATGAAGTCCTACTATTTTTGGCTCAACCTCCAGGAGAAAAGAACCACTGGTTTAAAGGTCAATGAAAAATGGGCACTGCTTAGAGGGAGACTTCACCATAATAGATCCTCATTTGAAACACTCTTCAAGTCTTGGCTTTGTCTACTGACTCATTTTTCTTGAGTACTCAGGAGCCACTCAGGCGTCCAGAATTGTTACTTTTGATTTTTACGAACAAGACTCTTGCATAGTGATTCAATGATACTATATGAGTCATTATTTTAACAAATTATGGTAATTACTTTAAAATATATGAATTAACATGTTATATTTCATGGATACTTGAAGAAAATTAGACTGTATAGTACTGTCATCAGCAAAAGGATACATTACCGTTACAAAATTCGAGGAATTGGCATAAGAAAACGTAATAATTCGTAACAATTCGAAACAAAGTTACGGCTATTATGGTTTTCTTGGAACTGGTCCATCACCAAAACTACAATACATACGATTATCGAAATAAACAATAAAAAACACGCAAAAATGGCTAATAATCAGAATAATTTCTTACACTTCCACACATTGGTGTCCATCTTTGCTACTTAATCGCTCATAAATATTCGGATTTGTTTGGGCGTTCTCGTTTATTCCCACCACAATGACAGTGCGGACAGTACAGACACCCAATGAAATGAAAATCTGTTAAAATGCCGGCATGGTTTTGAACTTTTAGAAATATTCTTTTTATTATGTGAACTTCCGTAAAATGCATAATACAAGGGAAACAATCAGAATAAACATAACTTCAGGCGAGTTTTGAAGAAAGCCATATTTTGCAGAAGCTACAGAACATTTTTACGTTTGTAACAGTCGCAACAATGAGAAGAAATGAAAAAAAAACACGTACAGAATCGTAGCGTAATTCTTCCGATTTTTTTTCTCTATCCTTCTGACGATATCAGTACTGTACCTCTATTATTGATTTAATACAAACTAAACAGTCATTTGAATTTCACATATAAACCACAATACAATGTATTTAGATTGTATTATTTAAGACTCCCAGTAACTCCCAAGAATGAGAACTGGTAATCATGAATGTGATATACTTCCATTCTATTGTTAACAATCAATAATATTAGTGCTGGACCACTGCTGGTACATCATCATTGACAAAGAATTCAGAAAGACAACAGCAAAGAAACATATAATGCATAGGCAGATCCAGGTTTTCGGAAAACACTTTTTCCGAAAAATGGGGGGCGCACTTAAGGAAAAGAGGGGGCGCACTTACGGGATTTCATAAAAAATCCTATGAAAATGAAGTATTTTGGTGGGAAAAGGGGGGGGGCGTGCGCCCCCTGCGCCCCCCCTGGATCTCCCTATGTAATTAAATGAAAATGTTATAGATTACATATACACCTTGACTTTTTATGTTCCACAATAATAGAGTGACCCAAGCAATCTACATTTCATCTTATTCTTTCCAATCATTGTAACAAAATGTATTGGAAAAATATAATGGATAGGTAAATACAATTCAATTGAATTATAGAATCACATTTCTATATTAATAAGAACAATGTTGGTAGAAAGTATATATATCCCCCCTCCCCCCTACACACACACACACACACACACACACACACACACACACTACTAGCTCTTGATCACTTCATATAGCTAAAAACATTTTTTTATTACTCATCTATTACTTCCACTGTTCCACTGTATCTTGTCTTAGCTGGACTTGGAGTCATAGGTCTGATGACTTAGTTACGTTTAATGATATATTAATCCCTGAGATTAATCCCAAGTCCAAAAATCTTTGAAATTTCACATTTCATCATTGTTAACAAGCATTTTACAATTGCAAAACAGCTGTGCTACAATGTAAGAATTGAACTGTATTAATTAACTGGTCGATAATACTAGTAGTTATATCCAGTTTTACATGATTGTTCATTACCATATCAGATCGCACGTCATCTGCTCTTGTAAATTTCATCCTGAACTGAATGTTATCAGTTGTCAAAATCATACAAAAAAACTGCAGCACATTGCATTTGCAAGAGTGCATAATACGCAGTTGTGCTGATCAATGCAATAAAAAACTAGTATATTGTGGACACCCAGGCTATGTAATTACAAAATCTAAAATAATGAATTTTATTATTACTTTATATAATTTGGCAACATCTTAAGAACTTTTGAAACTGGATATGAATGAAATGGATTTTTCAGAATAAAAAGCAATATTAGAAGTAAACATCAAGATAGGCAGGCTTTCTGGTGTGCTCCAATTGTGAACTAAAGAATTCTTGAAGATTGAACATTAGTTCCAACTTGATATAATATGGGGGGTGGGGGCACATTTCAAAGCAACTTCAGAGAAGTCATGTCACTTAAGCTATGATTGTGATATCTATATGCAGGATATAAAACCTTGCAATAATACTCTTAAAGACATCAGATATTATATACATTGTAAATTCAAGTCACTCTTCTAGTTGAAAAGTTCGGGATTATTCCAATTAAAATAATATCCGAAAATATTTATTTACATCTTTACAAAACTTGCAGCTTGACTAAGTTTTCTATTTGTGTGGGCCTTACATGACAATTCATTTAACACGAGAAATGAAAACATCATTATATTCCAAGGGTGTTTAAACCCAAATACCAAATTATTTGCATTTCTAAATGATGAATTTCACCATGAGTGATCTCATACTTGCAGTTTAAACTGCATAAGAAAACGGAAATTCAGTCCATAAATGCAGAGAACGCATTTTATATTTGAAGAATTGACTATTTCCAAATTAAATATGGATCTGAATGTCATTTTTATTCACTTCTTAGTTGAATTAATGATGCCAAGTATCTTTTCTAATTACATCACATGATACAGATGGAAAAATTTCAATTGGGGAAAAAAAAAAAAAAAAAAACTTTTAAATCAATTGATACGTTTATGATTCATTTACAGACAAAAAAAAACAATATCGCTTTTTTATAGATGCAAATTGACATCAGGTACCTATTATTTTTGTCTAAATTGCAACCCTCATTGAAATTAGCTTCAACCTCTCTATACAATTATTCATCTTTTACTCCAAATTACATTGCACGGTTTGAAATCATATCACTAGATTATGAATTCATTGCAAATCGCAGTTTGTTTAAAATATTCAATTTAAAGCCTTTGGTCACAACCAACAACTTGGTCACAACCAGACTAGTAAATTTATTAGGATCTTGCTTTAAACCAGTTTAAAGCCTTTGAGATCTTGCCTCTGTCACAAAATATTGAAAATCTCTGTTCCTCATACAAATATTCCCACGACAAGCATACACATAACTTGCTTTCATCTAAAACAAGGGAAAGATGAAGAAACAACTGACAACTCATATACGCAAGTGCAACAATCCATTTTGTGATCTTGTCACAAATAATGAAGACAAGTGTGCCCATGTAAGTAATTACTCAAAACTAGAGAGCATGTCAAACATACCACTGTCTCTCACCCTTCATACATGTATACCCGCAAATCAACTTCAGATAATGAAAGAACAAACAACCAATCGTGGATCAAAGGATGCCAATCAAAAGCATTGTTCAGTTTGCAAATCATTTTATATGTCCCAATTATGTGACGATGCATGAAATCTAAACGAAATGCAAGCAGTAAAGCATTTATCAAATATATGAAGTAAGATAAACATCACACGGTTCTCTGAGATGACATTGACCATTGAACACTGACATACATGCTTATGCTAATGCTCTGGTTATTTATGCATTGCCGTATTCCTTTTGACATAAGATGGTCATATATAAACGTAACTTGATCTTGTGCATCCAGACAATTCAAACATACCAAACATAAAGGTGAAGAAGATAGACAGCAGCCGCTAACATTGGCTAAACTACTTGAAAGTGAAAAAATGTTCAAGTTGAAATAAGTGTCCACAAAGACTTTCTAATTTTACTTCATATTTCATAATTGGATGAGAAGTAGATAAAAATCAAGACATAGTGCATTCTTTATTTGTCCTTTTGAATGCCACAACTTAATATAAGTACGCCAACTCATTTATTACTCTACCAGCAAGAGCATTGATTGGTAGCTAAATAAATACTACATGTATATAATAGTAGTAATAGTCACATGTTGCTAATGTGATGATTCTATATGTAATAGTTTACATTATTTATTTACTAGCACATGGCACCAATGTTTACTTTAAGAGTCCATAACAAGACCAAACAGCTTTTTAACTTAAGATTCGGTGTAATAATTCTTATGAGTTATCTTTCTGCATTTGCATACAATTGTAGTAATGTGTGTAACTAAAACCACGTAAATATCATTCTTTATTCCTTGTGTATGAAAAAGCTAAATTTTGCATTAAAAATTGATTATCTGGTTTACATTTTTTAATAATTCCAAATTGCACCCTAAAATGCATCACAACATTATATTATAATAACAGCACAGCATCTAGTGTATTTTCTGGTCATCTACCGTCTTCAAGATGAATAATGAACATAATTATCAGATTTTTCAGGTGCCTAATACGTTAGTTTGAGAAAAGATGATGAATAATGAACAAAATAATAATGGTAATAAAGTTTGTGATATGATTATTCTTTATTGTATAAAATGAAATTCTGAGTAAGTAACTTAAAATGCACTCTAACAATTTCCTTAAATGAACAAATTGCTTACCTAAGTGACAGCCGAGTAACACTACGACGAATAAACGTGACATCATTTGTTGCTCCTGCTCACTTTTAGCTTCCTGTTCGTGGTATAAAGTTTGTTTCAAATCTGCTGGTACGGCCAGCAGATTTATTGATTTATTTTAATTTCAAGACATCCACCTTTCTATAAACCTGAATAAGATACTGAAGTATCCAAATAACACAACTACAAAAATGTATCCAGTATCCCAGTTATCGTGAGCCAGAAATAGTTAAATATATTCAAATCCCGTATTCCATCTATAAAAATAATAATAATAATTTCAATGTAGATGACTTATAGTCATCATCTGCTTCAGTGATGTTTATTATCCTATCTTTGATGTAGTAACACTATCATTTAATCACACACTTGAGTGATATCTGGTGCTGACTTATATAGTGCCTGCTGTTGTTCCAGTAAGGTGATCCCCCTCTATATCTGTGACCAGCAGTCTGTGAGTAGGTGTTGATATCCCACACGTAATCTGAAAATAGACACAGCAGGCAATGAGTTTATGTATTTAAATGCCTCTTAAACATGAAATGCGTGTGTGACGCATGGTCTATAATTATGAGCATGAGATTGAAATTCAGTTTTTATTTGAAGAAATGATCTAGTTGTGTTGTGACATGGTAGTGACATTCTCAAACGTCAATATAATTTTAACATGTAACATACACTCATTAAAATTTCATTACATGCTTTAACATTCAAGAAAGTCATAGATTTATTTCATTGCATGAGTCAATTTGAATAGCGCAGAGAGAATATCACAATATCTTAGGTCTGAATAATGTGCATGGTTTATCTCTACCTTCGCAAAACAAATCAATTGAAGATTTCAAAAAACGATGCCATCACAATGAGATCAAAGAATTCAATACCCAATCACATGATCAAATATTCAGGTTGATTTGTGGCAATAATATATATATAGCTGCTCATATAGGAATAAGAATAATAAAGCCTATGATATATGAAGAAAGTGACACATGTAGTAGACAATCGACCCTTTTAGGATTTTAGCACCGAAACAAATTTTATTTAGAATATGCATTAGAACCTCCAATTAAGATCACCTTTATATTGAGACCACCTCTGTAATAGAACAATTTTTCACCCTCCCAAATGTTCATAAAGCAACCGAAATGAACCTCCTTATAAAGACCACCTCTCTATTGAGACCACTTGTTGTCTTAATCGAGAGGTTCTACTTATATGAACATGATCGCAATCATAACCAAAAGCAATCATAACTAAGATTTAGCAACATAAAAAACCTGGAATAACAAGCAAAGACATTACCAAGCTATAAAATGGTGAATATGCAAGCACCTTATAACAGAGATCAACAGACTGATGGTATCTCACCAATGTGATTCTGTACATGTAGATTTGATTAACTACATGACGTGAGGAGATGAACTAGAAGTGCTACAAAAGTACAAGAAAAATACCCAAACAGGAATCCAAATACAAATCTAATTGAACAAAAACATATTAAGCACACAACAACACTGCTGTCAAGGCAAGTGCACTTAGTGCCGAATGAGCTAAATGTCAGTTTATTCACAAAAAGTATCATATGAATGGAATGTGAAAATGTAAGCTCATATATTGTCCATGTTGCTGTACAATATAATTACTTGAACTATACAAGTCAGTGGCATCGCAATCACAGTAAAATTGGATTTTTTCCATCGTTTCACAGAAAAATTGTATATAATTGGAATAGCATTTGAGGAAAATTGCACTAAAAATTGTAAATGTAGCCATGACAACATATTCACATGTACAAGAAAGAAATAATGACTAGTGATTAGATCTATTATTTGTCATACAATGTTTCGTGTTCATATGGAAAAAGGGGAAAATATTATAATACACATCATTCTTCTTTCTAAGAATATAAATTTATGATAGATCAAAAGACAAATGTGATACCTTTAAATATTTTCTACAAACTCACAATCATATTATAACTTTTGCAATGATTATATGATTACAAAATATGGAAAAATGAATTTCTAAGTATGTAAACAAATCAAATACCTTTAATAAGATAATGAACAACAAAATGATAAAATGACACGCCAGCAGCAGTGTGTAGGGTCACCACCTCACTACAATAGTGAGCAACCTAATGATGGAATACGCTTTTTTATGACCACTCCAAGCAAATGGCATATGTATATTAAATAGGCACCTTTTCGCCCTCAAGCTAAAATACACAATATCCATGCTAATGCAGAAAATCAAAAGTGAGTGTTGCCTTATGTGCCAAAATCCTTATATTACGTATCACACTCTATGTAACTTAGCAGGAATAGGCTATTTATGAAGCTATTATTCATGCTATTCCTGATCTTAGCTAATTTATAATGTAATTAACACTCTCCACATTGTCTGATATAGGCAGAGGTTAACTTGCTAGTCTTTTAAAAGCTATATACATATTTTACCATATTTAGTACTTTTTTTATTAGCACAAATAAAACATTCTTCAAAATAAACTTTGTTTAAAAAAGAGGTCTAATATAGTTGCATGAGCACATTATACATGCTATGTCAATCATAGGGAAGACAAACATTCCAATCTTTCTTTACCAAGACTTCTCTGGACCTTCATGAGCTAATGATTGTGTGTCCCCATACTATATACATGTATTGACGTCACTTACCCACTCATTGGTCCTTCTCATGTACTTTCTCATGAAATAATCTGTTCATTAACTACTTTGATAGCATTATACTTACATATGTACACAAATTATCCTGTGCATGCTTTGTTGGCAGTGTTTCTGATTTGCTATTGAATGTCAAGAAGTGAAGGACACACATAAAATCTTAATTAATACCAGTGTCTCAAAACATGACTGATAAAAGATTAAGATGTCTCCATTGGAGCAAAATAAGCAGACTTATATGGAACTTATTTCAAAAGGAATAGTATTTCATTGTTATGGCTTGTTGTGTTATTAAATATATAATCTGATTTGTGAATTTTCATATGATCACTTTCAAAGTTTATTGACTTGAATGAATCTTCATAGACAGTTAGGGGCGATCCAGACGAAAATCAGGGGGGCTAGGTTTTTTTACCTGCTAACAAACTATTTTTTTCAGAGACCCCACAAAAACAAACTTTTTTTTCGTGTTCATTGAACAACAAACTTTTTTTTTTCATGTTGGTCTTATAAACTATATCTATAAGTCTGGACACATATACAAACAAATTATTTTTTTCTGGACACATATACAAACAAACTATTTTTTTGGGACATATGCAGAAACAAACTATTTATTTCAAAAAAAGACCTAGCCCCCCTGATGTTCGTCTGGACCGCCCCTTAATTCTTAACCGAATACAATTCCTAAACATAATAGGCCTGAGCAACACTGATAATGGAACATTAATGGATATTAACAGAAGTTATTCTTAAAAGGTGTTCATGTATAAAGATTTCTTGGTTTGAAAATCAATGGTATACTAATCTACACATACACATATCATATAAGGACTCTTACTATTGGAATTGGCTAATTTTGCTGTTGTCAAGTAACGTTCATGATGTTTAATGTTTCTACAAAATAACTTGATATACCCGGTAGTTTATCACTCATTCAAGTTATAGATTATCATTTGATTTTTACGACATAAACAACTCCCATTTACCAGTATAGAGATCTTTCTTCTACAAAATATGGTATGATATTAAATAGCCCGAGGCTACAAATCTACTACATTTACTGAGAATCTATAGCAGTACATCTCAATATGGAAATCCATGTAGAGCTTAAAATCCATGATCATTATAATGGGATTATTTATAGCAATTAATTAAAAGTGAACACATGTTATCCGCTACACATATTTTCAAAAGATCATAAAATTAGGATGGTGTGGTAGTTTTTGGAGACGACGTTTTTCGTCTATTTCATTTACTTGCAGATTTATTTTTATTTAACAATCATTTGTGGGCAATTGAGCAAGAACCTGCAACTAGTATACATTCTGGTAGGTGCACGACACTGCACGTATATCACGAAACAGGTAATCTGATTGTCTAATAAGTATTTAATGAATTGAATTTAAACATGAACACAATGCTTTGCAATGTGCCTGTTTACTCCTCCCTCCGCATGATGTAATGATCATGCTCAAACCAGATTCTACTATTACATGCAGATCAATCAACACCCTAATTGATCATATAACAATGGGCCAAAAGCAAAGCCAAATTCTCACAAAAATACTGTGGGGAGAAAGTTTGTGAAACAGCATAGACAGGCGCAAATAACAGCACCATACCATTCTAGATGTCATCCTTACTTACACAATGTGACTATTTGAAGTTGCAAAAAACAAACACAATCACTCATTCTCAGTGAACTGTGAAGTGCCCCTCTGAGCTGCTGGTCCTGGAGGATCAATTGGCCACATTGATCTCTGAGGATCATTATTTAATTGTGCATTATTCCACTTCGTGCTTCCGATGTGTCAGACAAACACTTTTTGTCTTCTGTTTCAATATACACATGTAGTAATACAACATTCCATTTGTGACCACTTGATAGTCATTGTCTTGTTAATAGGCTTATTGGAAGTTGAGTCCATGTACTCTATAAAGATTTAAGGCGTCAATATGCCAAGCCACAGAAAATCAAAAATAGAAAATACTAATTACAAATACTTGACAGAGAATATTTATCGATGTTTTGTGATTAACAATCTAGTTAGTTAGCTATATTAATTGCATTGTATTCACTATTGACAGGGATTCATGCACCATAAAATCTCTTCCCTACTTGTTCAAGAAAAGGAGATTGGTTCTTGCAGTCATTTCAATAGTGTACCCCACAGAAGTTGTGTTGGTTCAGCTTTGCTACAATATGCCAGCATCAAACCTGAACAAGTGACTAATCAGCACAGCATTGAAAAGGGTGGCATGAAAAGGGGAAGCACAATAGCTCCTGATTTTCAACACGAATTGATCCCCAAGACAAAGACAACTTACTTTTGTTGTCAAAAAAATCATGTTTCCTAGATATATTTTACAATTTCATCTGATTTCTTGTGACAGTATATACAGAGTAATTTTAAGATATATCCAGTGTTTATACTTACTACTTCGAAATTTTCGGTCTTGACACCTGAAGACTATCCTCAAGAATGATATATTCCCTAGATGATTAGACACAACAAATTAATATAATTGACTACTGATTATCCTCAGCAAAACTTACTTCATGATACTGCTAAAAACATCATTTCATTAACCTTGATTCTTTCAAAATTTAGGATTAATACCAACTGCTAGTACTTGAAAAACATAACAATTCATAAACAACAAACAAGCAAATACTGATTCCATGTCATTGATGATTTATCACCCAGCGGGTATTCATAAATGATATCAAAAGATATTATCATACAGTGTTGTGTAACATGAAATGACATCAACGCTGACCTGTTTTGTGGTGCTACTATATGATACGTAATCCAGTATGCTAAGTGTTCAGAGATAAATACACATTTTGTCATACTATATAATGATTCAAACATCTATGTCACAATCATATCACTTCAAGAATCAAGAGTGACTGATACCAATTTTGCTTATTTAATATTTATCAACATAATCGTAAAGAAATACTGTGGAATATATGCTCACACTGGTACATTTTATTGTGATATAGAGCAGAAAGGCATAAATGTAAAATACGTAACCCATGCAGATATTACATGTCATGATAAAATTGAATTGTTTTTATGAGACAAAGTATTTGCAGTCGTATGACACTTGAAATACCCCATCATTCATCATCTCTTCATCACTTTCCCTCATCACCAGACCTGTTAGTATATTTCAAGCAGATCATGTTTCTCGTTGCATGTACCTGTCACTTAGAAAAACATATTTCAATCTTCTAGCAGAACTAATTAATAGGAATAATGTAGAAATACCGGGTATATACTTTTACTGTGTAAGTTTAGATATAATTGCATGTATACATCTTCTTTTATAGGCATGAATGGCAATTTTTCAGTAAGGTTTTCCAGATTATTTTTTTTAACACTTTATCTTGAATTCTCTACCATATATTTGTCTACTTTACGCCAATTATGGTAATATGGCATGTGATAGTTTTATGGCGCCTTGCTACATGTCAAAAGGGACAACAAGTTGTATGAATATTTAACCATAACTCATAAATACTGGACCAATAAACATTTTATATTTAAAAGGATTCGAAGGGTCTCTCTAAATTTGAACAGCTTAATAGCGGTCTGATTGACCACAAGCGCTCAATCAAAGCAAAGAGATATAATTTAGCTACAAATGACTTTCATAGCCTTGTCAAAAGACACAATCAATGCAATGCAAACTTAATTGTCACACAAATATTGGGTCCACGTATATATACTAAATATAATTCAGTTTTGAAACATTACACAAATAAAAATTCAAAAAGAGTTCCATAGACTAATGCTTAGGAAATCAAAAACCAAAATCCTTCTTGATAAGCCTAATAAAATAATAATAAATCTATTACCCATAAATCAAAAGCCTTGTAAATGGCAAACCAAACAAGTAATGGAACAACCACCCTTCAATATGGAGCTTTCTTTACACAAACCAAATGCGACATAGGTGTAAATTTATACATGCACTTCCTAAAAATAAACCCTGCTGATTCCCAGCGATATTGACATGATTGTACATGAGGTAGAAGATTGTTCTTACCATCAGTAAAACTCAACATCACTGTGCAAACACAACAGTCCATCACTAGAACCACAAACGCTCTCATTAAATAGATAAAACATTTTTACAAATATATCAAACACAAATATGCAAAAATAGATGATAAGCTTGGTCATTTTCGCTAATGAGCTTTCAATTCCATGCTTGGGCTACAGTACATTTTAGTATATCGTCATATATTAGGAAAGTACCAATGACCAATATTCATACAAATGTGTAAAATGTATTGTCAAAAAGCATCAATTCTCTTATTTCACAATAAAAGGAAATGGCCCTAAAATGGTGAATAAAAGCTTGTCTTCCCTGCAGGCGTGACAAGTACATTTGTTATAGTTACACTGACAGGCTCTCGCCATGGGATTCCCAATCACATGCAATCAAGATTTCTCAGCAGATATGCTCTCTCTTTTTACGTGAATTTCTTGGCTAATTTTGGTCATTTCACATGTTTGTTTGCAATGAATACATGTACATTTAATTGCTATCCTTTTTATTACACTGTTATATGTGTCAATTACATGAAAAGTGCAGTCCTTATTTTCATCAATCCAACATACATTTTTAGATTGACACGTCAAGACATACATGCCATGTGGGTCAAAAATGCCTCTTGGAATCCTGGTGAGAGCATCTAGGTAAATACTCATATTAAAGAATAATTTTGAAGAATGCTGATATCAACTATTTGATGCGAAATAATCTGATAATTATGACACTTGGTAATCAATGTATTTGCCATAAAATGCCACTTAACAAATACATGTGAACAGTAATGAAACAAATAAAATGTAGATCAAGAATGGCAATAAATAAACAATATAGAATGCAGAATGCAGTTCAATTCTAAGTGAGACAACATATTATGCAAATCAAATCCGCTCTACAAACCCGCAGAGAATAATAGACCACTTGCTGTAAGCAAACATTAAAAAAATGCCCTATTGCACACATGTCCATGTTTGGCAAATGTAAATGCAAGAAAATGCATTCCTACACAAGTTGAAGATCACATTCATGTTCTTCCTTCACTTAACAAAATTTGAAGATTCAAAGTGTAATTCCTATTCAAATTTTGTTTTATAGGACAAAAATTACCGGGACAAACTAACTAATTCCAGTTGTCCATAGTCTAAACATACTGAGGTGGGGGTTATCAAACACATCATCATCTACTTGCTACATACACGAATACTGGTACCTTATAACCATGAAGATCAGTGAATATCAAAGAACTATAGTTAATCTCTTTTATCTATCAAGTGGAAAGTTTAATCAAATCCCATTATAATATTTAAATCTTATAGATGAGCAGGCACAGATGTGAGCTAATTAGTAAGTATGTTGTGGGAAATATCTGGTAAATATTGTTATATATGACCAGTCATGCAAATGTGAATTAATTTTGTAAAAGTTTTGTTGCAAAAAATGCAAAATCGATAAATAGATTAATATAAACCAATAAGAATAAATGCGACTGTAAGATTAAAAAATATATACAATAAAATATAATTTACAACAATTAGATATGTACCAATCAATTTCAAATCAATTTTTTAAACTTTAGTACAGCTGATTAATAGAATTTTTCAGATTTATCCAAATATCAAATTAAGATATCATTCTAATCCAATTTGATGTTTTAATCCAAATCAAAGCGTGAGATTACCATTGAAATATCCACATCGAAATCCAAATGTTTAGCAGCTCAGAAACCAAACTCAACAATAGGAAGAGCAATATTCACACACTATATCCAAATACGGCCTACTTTAAAAATTCCAAATGGTGCACTTCAGAGGAAAGTTCGGTAAACGCTGGCAAGAGAGCAAAAGACGTCTGCTTACAACAGCGAACATGAGGCGACTGACGCTGCAGCCACAATGCAGTAGTGGCTGCAGCTCTGTAACACACCGGGAGGAGCCGCGACAAGCTTTCCTACATGACGCCTTATGAGCAATGTGCTTTACTATGATGGTATTTCAATGGAATGCAATGGGAACTTATCTTTGAGAACATATTATCGTGTATGTCCATTAGATCCATGGATCGGTGATTTTTATTAACATTGCTGTTATATCGACAGCTGCTTTTCAGGTATAAACTGTTTCAAAGAGCTGCAAATTATACAAATGATTAATTAAGTTCAATTCATTAGATAAACGGCGGTACATGATGGTAATATATAACAAGTTCAGTCTAAAAACATTTCAGGACTATTTATCTAATTGCAAATTGGAAGCTATATCACTTTGTATGATTGGCCTCTTATTGGAGACATGCTCTGTTGACAGAGATTCTCCCAGGAAAGTGGTTCTGTTTGCTTGTGGGAGGAGGAGACCGTGTCTGTGTTGATACAGACAGCATGCACCACGCTTTGCCATGAAATCATTTCTTTTTCAAAGCAAAGCATGTACACTACATGTATATATAAAATTTCTCAAGATAAAACGATTTTTACAATTCTAAATTTTATTATAGTTATGCTTATAAACAAATATTTACACATACATGTACAATGCACAACTGAGAACTGAGTAACATAAAATAGATATTTTGCATGCTCTGAATTTTTTATGATTTTTTATCAAAGTGCCCACAATCAAGCTAAATCAATCTCTTGGTTCCAAATGACACATCAAAATCAAACTTGCACTTGTGTTTGTTTCAAGCCATGCCACTCAGCTGGCAGTTGTTGGTTGGGATCGTACAGAACAGCAGCAAACACATGTCTTTATGGCAGAGCACGATATGCATACACTGGTCACTACAGACCGGAGGGGGTGATGGTCACTTCTGATCAATATCTTTAATGGCTTTGTCATAATGGTATAGTCATAATGCTCACTGGACATTTGTTGTGATTACCTATTTAACAGAAGTAATTAAGAAATCATAATCATTCAACTGGGTTTCATGAAAATTTCTGACCTTTTTAAGAAACCCACCCCAACCTTCTGTGACATTTATCAATGCAAAGTACACAGATCAAAGTGATGTGACTACGTAACCTTTTTAGTCTTTTGGTAAAACCAACTTAACAAATGCAATTTTGTATTCTAGTTTTTTGCCTCCTATCAGGAACATTGTTACCTACTCCTCTTTATTACAGCTTAATTATAATCAGATAACACATTGACCACCTAGGTTGACCTCAATGAATGTGCCTGGATGATGCCTAATTTTAGAATATATTGTTTTTGCTTGAAGGGATACCGAAGTTTGTTGATTTAGTTCCATTCCGGATTTCCTATCTTGTAATGGTTGAATTCTGTCAGGTTTGGTGTTATACATAGTATGCATGCAGAATCGAGACCAATCATTTGCTATAAATTACTTTTTGGCAAGTGTCAAACAAATCTACATAAGTTTATTCGGAGAAAAAAAATGCATCGATTCGATTTCTGACGTTGCTCACACTCAACAATCCATTCCCAGCAATGAATTGAGCATGGTAAAGATTGCTAATTTCATGGACTCAGTTGATTTGTTTGGGGACATCAAGATAGCAAAAACTGATGGCAGATAAATACTACTTGATAAATTCACCAAAATAGTATTTTTTATTTTATAATGATCTGCTATAAATTGCAAAATTTTGGAATGATCGTAGTTTATAAGTATATAAGTAGTTTATAAAATCTAAATATCAAGAGCAACTACTACTTCTGAGATAATTTAAGTCAGATGCAAGACCAAATATTATGCTTTGCATGGCCAGTTTTGTTTATTTGACACAAACAAATAGAAGAGGAAGAAATGAGAACAATTTGCTTTATAAATATACAACTAACAGAAAGATGTAGAAGAAATAACATCTGTCCATTAGAAATATATGTTCACTCCATCTTTCATATATTTCATTTCCAACTAATTGAGAGAGATTTCTGTTAATTTTAATCACAACATTCTTAGAGAAAAATGACTAAAAAAGAAATTAAGAGCATAAATTCAATACAAGTCTGCAAAAATGTTGATTTCTTTTTCAATATGACTTAAAACACAAAACAAAATGTTTTGTACTTGTACGATGTTCTTTTTCCACCATTTTGTCCATGGTGGTTTTCAATTGTATCTTTATGGGGGGCAAAGGTATTCATCTGAAAATTGGTCAAATGTTTTTACAATTTTTCAAAAACTGAAATATTAATATTTAAATACGACTGACACCTTATTTTGTTGAACATGTTGCCATTATGTGTACTAGTTGTATCCAAAGACAGGTCACACATTAAAAGTTACTTTATTACAGCACAGTTTCTTCCTGTTGAATGAGGTAACTGCCTCACACACAGTTTTCTCATAGAATACCCTTGAAAGTTTCACTTATTTTCATATATATAATTGTAAATGGCACATGCTTTATGCTCCTGTTAAATCAAGATGTCACAGCTCATAAAGTTGATGGTTATCATGAATTTAATATGTATTTATCAAGTACATCACACACTGTGCTTGACAATGAGAAACTATCAATAAAAACATGACTTTAAAAATATTAAACAAAAGTCACAAACAAACCATGTAACAGATAGCTGAATACTAAAGGCAAAAAGATAAATGTCATCTTCCCAATTTTATGATTCCTGACAATTTGGCATGATGTTATAGTAAACTTTACATGACAAGATCTACATGTATAGAACCAACAACCTTCTAGCCACAAGTCCAAGCAATTCAGGCAAGGAACCATATGATTGCTTTATATTTGATATTATATGTTTTTAGCAATTCTATGAAAATTTCACTCATATTCATATAAATGATGTACAAATCAGATAGGCGTAAAAATAGTTCACCTATTTTATCCTTTAGTGGGTGTGTTGTGATAATAGTAACTTTAGAACTCTTAATAAGAATAGAACTTAAATTTGTTAGGTCATGTTTTCAGTTCCAAAAAAGGCAAGTTAAGCTCATAATATATTGCTACCTAATGCAGATTTAGTCGTATTTTATTGATATTGGTCATTTATACAATACGGTTATACCCCTTGCGCTACTTGATTGTACACAACATGTACAAGCATTGGGCAATGGCAATGGGGGGGGTGCATGGTGATTATGACTTAGCAACTACAAAGAACAAAGAAGTCATGAGATTATGTCACCTCAGATGTGGTACATGCAGGCATTAAACCTGAACAAGTGACAACTCTACAGGGCATTTGCACAGTGAGGAATTAAACAAGGCAGGTCCCCACAAACGGCTGCACCGGCTGATGGCAATAATGAATACAAAGAAGTGAACACTTTTTATAAATTCACAGTTATTTAAGTTCTTTCCTGTTATATAATACTGTTCACTCAAAAGATGGAAATTATATGACAATGGAATTTTTCGCGAATTATTCCTATCAAACAATCTAAATTATGTATCAATGCTTGAACGAATTTTTACTACAGCAAAAATTTCCATAATTATGTCAAACATCTACCACTTACTTATGTTTTTGATGCATTTGTTAAAGAGAAATATGCGTCTCAGATACTTGTGAACTATAAAAAGTATGTGAATGATTCTTTTATTACCAGTGAAATATAATTGGAAAATATTAAACCATGGAGAACAGTCCCATTATGCTGTATGAAAATTCTAGAATTATGTATAATTTTTCCCAACTTCACTTGTTTGTATACTTTGTAATATTATAGATCTATCTAATTTTTAATAAGCATTCTACATACATTAAAGAGACTTCCACAAGTATAGCTCAAATCAAATATGTCATTTGTCATTCCCACACAGAATTTTCTCAAGATTATTACACAGTCCAAGAGTAGGTGAACAAGATAAACCAAAACTTAAGTAGTGTTTTGATAGGAAACAAAGCCTCTTGCCACCCCATTATAAACCATCCTCACCATGTAGAGCTCTAACAATGACTGGTGAGAGGCCGGCACAAAAACATCATTGTTCCTGTTTACATTACTGTTAATGAGGGGCGGAGCTGGTGCTGTAGTGTGAACATTAGCCAGGTGTAGCAGGCGGCTGATTAGCCACACCTCGTCATTGCTAGGTTAGTGTGGGGTTCATTTTCACTTTGAAGTTCATCTTCAGGGACCAGGATGGAGTATTGATAGCAATGGTGATTATTAAGTCTGTAAAATGATGATTTCACCCGAAGGGTAGGGCATGCCGATGCTATCAGATTTGGAGTGTGCATGCATAAAACTATTGCATGATTATTCAAAGATTTATTAGGAAGTGAATACTTGAATCAATCTCCATTAGTTTAGAATTGAGACCTTTTTCTTAATGAATTACTTACAGATACTATCAAAAGGCTATCAATAGACATGAATTTTTATATTAAGGATCCAGCAGCGATCAATTATTTAAACTGTCATCCATGCCAACTGACAACTGTCCTGCAGGAAGGGTATTTATCCTTTCGCAATCACATGATTATTGCAGATGGAGACCTGATTTCCACTGACATGACAGTCTGTTGTAGATCTCACTATTGTGTGACATGATGAGTTGCTTCTCAGCTCTAATAAGCCTTAATCACAACTCTAATTGACCCACCATTACCTCCAAATACATGTAGTGGCTATTCCTGAACAGGTGTTGAACCAAAGGGGTAAACTGCAAAAAATCGTGATGGTATCATTATTTGTTTTTAAAAATTCTATGGTTTAATATCATTCATATATTCCTAAAGTTGTAATTTTATTTAACCATTTTTTACACTAGTTTTTTTTCCGTCATGATCATACCACATTTATGTCTTGTTATAATGATGCGGAATTAGAGTTGAATGACCAAAACATCATTAACATGTGATCTATTGAACTGATCATGGCCACTATCAATTTTCCATAGAACACCCTCTTCCTCTAACAGGTCATATTGTTTATGTCAACACCTCAGGTGCTTTTCTCACCAGATGTGGAACTCTGCACTTGCCTCTCTAACATGCCTAAATACAAAAGGGTCATAGTCCCCTGGGGAGGACTTCTTCAACCTGACAGAGGTAACCTCTTCTTGAGCAACAGTTTTGTCACCCATGCCACCACCTCCTTTTGAGGCATTGATAACAGGTGCTGATCTACCCACCGGCTGTCTGGCATGTGGCATAAAAAAGCTCAGTACTGACGACAGTGTGCCCTGATCACAGACCCCTGGGAGGTCCAGGTCAAACAAAATAATCACCAGCACACTCATTGTTATAGCCCCACTAACAATGTGTCTCAATAATTGTGAGCATGGTTCCCGCTGATTGAGAGCTGAAGGTTACGTCACCTCGCCCTCCAGTGATGACGCCAATTATTGCACACATCAGTAGAGTCTATCAGTGATCATGGCCTGCTATCTGCACTGTTTAAAACAAACTAAAAGAATTATTTCTCTACTGTGTGCATTTCCATTGCAAAGGGAAAATACTTGATATAGATGTTGATGATAGGAAATTTACATTTATATTTGTGCAGGAGCATAGTCCTTCCCAAGTGACTCAAAGATCAAATGGCACTATCTTACTAGCACAATCCTATCTCAATTACCTGCCAGTATGTATATTCCCTATGTGCATTCCCAGAGGAAGGTGGATGACCAGCGCTGCAGGCAACTGCTCCTGCATATTCCTATTGTTCATTGGGTACGGTCATAAGTTCCTCTTTGTAGGCTGTCCTGAGGCAAGTTTTAAGATCATGTTCAGGAACAAGTTGCATCTCGTGCACAGTGTGGTACATGTAAATTATATTTGTGCAATCAGATGTAACACTATTTATTTGCAAGTGTGGTCAACTATTTTAGCATTACCTTTATCACATTTGATTGTTACTTGTTTAATTTATGTTTTTTACAGTTACAGTTTTGTTAGTAGATTTTCAATTCATATTATGGTAAAGGAGAACTATAGCTCCGCGGGTGTCCAGGCCCAAACCAACCTTTCAGGGCCTGTAATCTCTCATTGCTTATTTCAATCTGTGTCTTCGTACGTATTCTATAATAAATATTATTTCAATTAAATGAGATCATCATTGAAGACTACAATGTATGTCAAAACGTTTGCTCTGGATCATGAAATTCCTAAAATAATACATTACAGCTTAATATTTGTGCATCTAAAAAATATTTAACATCTTGTTCTGATCAGATTATGATCATCTCAGCGTGCATAAGCAAATCTGCCCAACTATCAATTGTAGCAATTAAATGCACCCAAAATAATCTTATTAGAAGAACAATCAATGTCAAGTTGCATGGCAACCAACTAATACAAACGTCCTACCATAAGGACAGATGTTTGTGGCTGACATTACAAGCTCCCGTGGGTGATAACACCCATAATCCCCATTGTGAGACTGAGCCCATGGAATTACTCACACCGCACTGATCTGTTTATGGCACTCAGCAGTCAGTCTGATGGCTGGACAATGGTCAAATCCAATTGTACCGAGGAGCGGAAGTGATGTAAGGGACGTCTTCAGCCTGATGCCAGAATCATGTTATGAATAGTAATTAGCACCAATAGTTCCATTAATGCATAATCAATACGGACTGATATGATAATGGTAGATGGACATCACTTGCAAAACTGCAATATGTTTGAAGCAAGTGAAATGTATGGGGAAAATGTCAGGGCTTTAAAATATGTATATGATAATTCCATAATAATTTTACAACATATCGTTTTTATATTTCTATCAGTTTTCTTCTATATTCAATGTTGAGAATACCGACTCTCTTCATCTACTAATCATAATAGTTTCTGATTGGTTGAAAGATATATTCTATTTAAGTGTACCCTTAAGAAATGAATTCTTGCAAATTTTTAGTGCTCCTGAAAATCTGTTAAACTGGAAGATGTTTACTACAGTGGTGCTCCTGTATTAGGCAAATGAGTACTAAAAACCCTTCAATTTTATTATTTCTTCATATGACGCAGTACGCGGAGGCCCGGTCCTCGGTGCTTTTTTTAAAAAACAAGAGGATTAATTATTTATTTTGAAAGGTGCAGTCCAGACCACACCGTTTATCACAATCGTGTATATTAGAGATTTTGAAGATGCTATGATTGAGCTCTATACCCATAATTATCCATCATGTACACAGAAATGTTTGCATACTTCTTTAGTTTTCATTTTATGTTTATCATCCAACGATAAACTCTATATATTACATAAATTGTCATTTAAAATGCACTGCGAAGACACAAAATACTTGCTGCCACCATAGTCACTGAAATTATGCAGTACATATGTTAACGTTGAACATATAGTGGAAACGTTAGAAGCTATAAATTAGCGGCGTGGACCAGATTAGTAGACAAAACAGCGTAGACCGGACCACAAAGCAAGACCGGGCCACAGTGTACCGTGTCATATCTTGAACATTGACTTTTTAAATTCACCTGACAATAGGTGATGAAATGAAGAGAATGACAATTGAACAACATTGTACTTACTACTTTAAATTATGCACTTATTTATTTAAGCGAATCACAGCTTGTGAACTTGTGAATATCTTTTTTTTTCATTGCAAATGGTTGAAACTTTGACAAATATCTTTTTTTTTAAATTTATTTCAAGAATTAAAAAAAATGATTGGGGATTCATTCTGAATAGATTTAATATTATCAGGTAAAGCAGATTTGCATCACCATTGATAGTGAGGTCGGGTAAGTTAACATTTTATTCGGGCAAGTAAAATTCAAAGTCATTTTGCCCAAAGACATACCTGGTACTGAAATTTCATGAGTTTGTCTACCCATGCCAGGACTCAATATTTTTCAGTAGGATGCAAAGAATTTAAAATGTGCATCCCATGGGATGCGTAAAATACGTTTAGTTTGTAATCATAATGGTCACAGCCTTTTTGTAGAAAATACTTTTTATGTTTTGTGATATTTGACACAGATAGACGTATATCATTAATAAGCCACCAAACAATTAGAAATAAATTGTAATCACTTAACCCATGAATGACAAAAGATTATCTTGCCCACACTGATACAGTCAATAATTCTCTCATGCTATCTCAATTGCTCCCAATATTTTCCACTAAGCACTAGTTACACAAAATCACAAGATCTACTTGGATAAAATAATCTAACAATCCACATTTGAATTGCAATATATTTGATACACTACATGTAAATGCAATGAATACCTCTATTACACATGGAGCTGATACATGTACTTACTGTTATCAGTATAGCGTTCTTATCTATTGACTTGGCTACTGGGTAACAGTACAGCCACATGTACAAATAAGGTAATATGTCTAACACGTTTATACAAGATTGTATCTATTTTAATTATCACAAATAACAACATATGAGATACCTATTGAATGTACAGGTACCTGATGAGATGAAGGTTAATACCAGTACCATGTAATAATATATATCTCACAAATATACACAATGCACTTGCATTGCTGTTAGAACAAATGATCTACATATTTTGTGTTTTTGTTACACAATACTACAAACTGTGTTGACATAGCTATAGATGGTTTGATTTGCACTAACAAATCATGGAGGTGTTACCCTCATCATACTTACAGGTAAATTATCACAGTTGCCAACACAAGGTCAGCGAAACATATGTCCATTGTGACCTGACAAATTATATTAAAACTGTATACATGCCAAATTCTCATCAACATGATCCAGTTTGGCTCAAGTACAAATTGCATCTTTTCATACTTAAATAAAATATGTATGAAGGTTTTATAATGAATTGGTACATTATACTAAATAACTTTCAATTAGTAGGACTACATCAATAACACATTACAATGAGTGTAATTACTTTTATTTCTCGTAACTTTGTAAACATAAGAACAAAAATACATTTAGTTTTCAATAACAACTACATGATGTACATGTACATGTATATCTAATGATTGAAGCATAAGCTCTCACCTAATAGTTTATTATCTTAACATTTGGATGGATCTTTTTATATAGAAACATGCTCATACTCATCAGTGGGCTTTTCATCACTTCGGACAATATGCACACAGGCACTAGGTAAATGGAATGGCTAGACTGCATATGTCATGTAAAAAAACAAAATCTATGATCACTATCAATATCATTGTCTAGCGTAATAAATAAACAGCATGTATTGTTTTCAGTTGTTTTAATATTGTGAAAATTAACTCTGACGTAAAGTGAATACAACTAAATTTTTCATAGTGACTATCGATCCTTGTACATATGCCTTTTCTGTGGTGTGATCATTTTTCATGGAGGTTTTTGCTGTTGTTATGAACAGTTTAAAATATGTGGCCCCTTCATCTTCTTGCCGTATGGGATACAATTTTTAAAAAAAAAACACGGATTGCATCACTGAGATTTTGAACATTCAATTCAGAAACACCTACTGGTATATGTATTTATCGGATACCCGTATAAGTTGTTTGGTTGATGTATCATACACGAAATATTATTTCACAGTCTTTAATAATTATTACACATTTTAACTACCAGTGGTTTTTCATTTAAGTTTATTCTGTACATTGTCTAGAGACCTCCTCATCAATTTACAATACTGGGTTCACATTCACACACAAAAAAATATTATCAGTCAGTACTTCACCAGGATAAATTATCAATGTACCTCTATGCTCCCTCTTTGCATATGTAGGAAATCTTAATATATGTAGTACTCTGTCGTAAACTGTCTATAAAACCTTTTTTTAACTAAAAACTAGAATACTTACCAAATAAATCATATTTGTTTAAAATATCTATTTAACTTTTTTTTTTTATTTAAATAACTAAATAGTTGCTGTAATTGAATTGAAAATGAAATTTAATTTTGCTCAGGTGTGCATTTATTAGTCAGTATATAAATCAATACTTTAGTACATCATCTTCAAATTGACAGAAAATCAATTTTCATCACCTTGACATTTGTCTAAATAATATTGATCATTATTATATTATAAAATGTTTGCAAAGCAATGGGTTCACGCATATATGAAATTAACAATCTGACATTAACAATTTGACGAATGGCTATGTACATGGTAGCATGACATTTCTTTGTATTTCTGTTTATATTTGCTGGTTACTCATCACGAGATGAAGCACAAGCTGGGCGGTGCAACTTTTCAAATAAGATGTCTTTTGCAGATGAGTTTTCTGTAGTGACCGTCATGTTTACAGCCTGTTTGACCATGACCTGCCTCAACCCATCACCCGCTGTCAAACAGCCACACTGGACGTGCCAGACACATTGTGCAGCAGAGATCACCAGGTCAGCATGGCCACTTTCAGGGCCATGACCATGATGAGCATACATGCCATTGATACGACTTGGGGGTTACTGGAGGTAGTTTCTGCCTTTTAAAGTTCCATCTCAAACCAAAAATGTCATTCTATTTTTATCCATATCAAACAGTTGATGGTGTATTGGGCAAGAATATACCGGTAAGTTAAAAATCAATTAAATTAATGAAAATGAAATTGAAAAAATAATTGAAAAGAATTAAATTACAGCTGAATGCTAAGGATAATGTATACATGTAACTGAGCGTTATTTATGTTCAAACAGCTCACCGTTGAAGCATGTATGTTAGAAAGCTTTTAGATGGAAAGCTGAGTGAAATTACGAAATAATTAAAATGTTATAAAAGCTAGGTTTACCACCCCTCTTCCCCCCCTCCCCCAAGAAAAACATGAAACTTCTTTCTTGAAATGAACTTCCTATCTGTGATTAAAAGGACTATTTTATGAAAAGGGACACCCTAGATAATATACATGTACCATAGATGTCTGAAAAGAAGTACATGTATAGATTAGGAAGTCAGCGTTTATAATGCAAACACCACCTAGAACTGTCATGTAAATAATGTACAGAAGACCTTAGTGCTCTTACACAGAGTTTTAGTCACACATTCTTGTGAGCAGTGATACAGGCCATATCAACATGATCAATGACAGGAATTTTATAAGTGATCTACAATAATTGCCTCCCAATAATTACCTCCCACCCCACCCCAACCCACTCACACACCCCTTGTGCCAAATAAACATTGTGAGCTATTAATTAGCAATTTAGGGTAACTTCTATTATCGCAGGGTCTTCTTTTGATAAAACTTACTGATATATTGTCCATAGCAAAATCTGTCAATAATTCAAATATTTCAAAATGATGTTTCCCAATAATTAACTAAGTACTAACACTAAAGTTTGCTAGTGACCACAACATAGTTGTGAACATACCAGTGCATTGATCAGAGATGACTGGACCATTACCACTACCCACCCAACTAATGGCCTCTCAGGAATCAATTTACAGTCTTAGAAGATGACCAAGCATGCTTTTTATCAGAATGGATGAACAGCTGGAATGCGCTGCATATCATCAAAGGTAATATATGTTAACAAGGGGAGAGCGTGCCATGCCCCTATGATGACAACACATTGCTTTCCTCAAATGTACTGAATTACTGGTAGTATAAAAAGAGATATCTTATGACTATTAAAGCTCATTCCATATAAAAGCTACTGTTTGTAAATTAAAATGTGTAAAAGGATGAGGAAACAGTAAAGAAACTTTTAAAATCCAAATTGAAAACTTACCAGGTAACCTACTCAATAGGATAACAGCGGCCATGTTTTACTGTGTCAGCTGTTCTAACAAATGGTCAGTTAAAGTGAGGCTGTCATCACCTGTAGTTAAAGTAAAGATAAATGACCGCTGATGCCATTTTATTTAGATGTTATTGTTAAGTTAGTTCATTGTATTCAACACAAGAACTTGAACGAGAACTTGTTCACCATGGATAAACTAGATGATGCATGTGTAACTATTAAATTCCTTTCCATCATATTATTAATCATCAAAGTTATGATACAACAACAAAGAGCATTTTTGTTCTTCAAGTACTAACCCATAAATTATGCATGAGAAATAACAAAAAAATCTTAAATAGTGTAAATATTTAGGAAATGACATGACATGAACCTACAAGATAATGGTTCTCTGGAAGATGGATTATATTTCATAAATCTAATTATCTGTGCTCCACAAACCATGACATTATCCACACCTTGGACATTTATTAACCCATGTGCCGAGTTCAAAAAACATATTGCATATCTAAGATAAAAGTCCCACCATATTATCAGTTACATTAAAAAAGAAAAAAGCCTAATTGTAATGGAGCTGTCATCCATGCTCTGCGTAATCTGATATTGGGTCTTGATGATGAAAACCTTACAATGATGGGAATGATTAAAATAATAATTAAATATAAAACACATATTGCCTGTTAGGTTAGTTTTAGAATACATAAATACCTATTATATAAATTTCAAATAAATCATAAAATATTGTTGGCAGCCCAAGGTACATGTATTTAAAGAAATTAACGTTTAAAATAAATTAGATATTATCATAATTGGCTTAAAAGATAATATATACATAATATGATAAGTTTTATTCTTTCTTTGAATATTCTATGTATGTATTGGTTTCTCAATACTTTCCATTTTTTAACAAAAGTAACATTCATGACATATTCATGACATTGCAATGACTAATATATCCAAACCAAACTTGGAGTGAACAAAGCAAGCTCCAGAGTGTGCGAAATGCATTTACTGAAGTCATCTAAATTGTAAATTCCATTAATGAGTCACAGCGGGAATGCGCAGTTTCTTGAATCTTTTGAGACCTTGTAGTTCACCAGACAAAGGTGAAATGACAGTTCAAATGTTGGTGACTGATGGATCAAAGATACAACAGGCACTTATTAGGCAGTTACCGGTTTTAATACAGCAAATCAGTCTACTCCACAGGCAGATCCAGGGGGCGCAGGGGACATGCGTACAAAACCCATGAAATCGCATGAATGTATTCATCTATTGCATGTTATCCGGAATAAGATAAGCATCTATATCATATATAATCAGAAAACGAATAAATGGTAACAAATAGTAAAAACAATATATCATACATGATCTTCTTAGATGTTGAAACTAGGACTGTTTTACTTATGCTACTTTATGCCATTCGGTATAGGAATTCTATATCTTGTATCACAACAATCGCAAGATTCCGTGCCATAGATTGTTTGCATAAAATATAGAGATGCTGTTTCTTCTGCGCAATTTAATCTTTGAGTCACCGCCATGCATCTTTTTGATGTCCTTGATTCATTACACTGCAGATTGTCGGATTAGAACAGCAATGAAATATGCACTATTCCATTGGGTGGAGTCTAAAATGCTTTCATGGAAAATGAAATTTCTTTGAGTACATAAGGCAACATTTCAGTGAAGGACATGAACAAACACCATTAAATAAAAATAATTTGTGCACCGATATAATGTATGATTATTTGAAATGGTAATATAGAAGAGGTGTATTCATAAGAACTTAGATTGCACGTGTATTCATGAGTATGATACAAGATGGATACACAATAGCGTAATATTTTGAAGTTCAAGTAAACGTTTCCCTGAAGCTGGCCAACTAAATCTTATAGCAAATATTTAATTACTTCCAAGTACATGTACTATAAGGGTACGGTAGTGGTATGTTGTTGTAGTGGTGAGATAAAATGATAGTGGTCAGATAAAAATTATTTTTCTCTTTTTCATACACAGTCCATACAGCTGTATTAGATGTTATCAAGAGTTTCAGTCAGACACACTTCTGTGTAAATCAATCAAATAAACTATTTTGCATATAGTCTACATTTATCTATCAGATACCACCAATAAAGAAAACAATCTGACGACCAGCCTGTAGATAAAGTAGTCAGAGATTAATGATCCAGAACGCATGCATTTTACACCTCCAGCATTTGTGTACATTCTCACTGCATCTGTGGATGCCTGCGGTCACAAAGAGCTGTAAACATGCGTCTCCACGCCATTTTATCCTTGATCATCCAGGCAATGTCTGCTCAAAAGCATGCACTCTACAGTGCTTGCTCTCTATATTTAATTATTTCACTCTACACTGAGAGAGACAATGGTGAAGTGAATCAAATGCAATGAAGTATGTGATAACAATGCTCTTATGTAAGTCAAAAGTGCTGTTCTTTCGACAGCATACACTTTACAAACATACAAAGTGTGCATAATTAAAGCTTCAACCATTTGTGTACACCTGGATGTGTATGGTGTCAGTGAGACTCAGAACACATGGCCACAAGCATGTGCTCGGAGAATCTGGACAATCCTTGTGTCAGTAGCTATTATTGTAACTGATAAGCAATAGTTGAAACAGACAGTGTTTATGTCATTATTTGGGTATCAGTGCATGTGTGCACTTTGTACACAAATTCTCTGGGTGGAAAGAATCTCCATTACCCTGTAATTAGTTTCATCAATCATAATAGACACTTTAGTGTAATGCTTCATTAATTGTGCTAATTAAAAGTTAAACTGTCTATTGTGAAGTCTGGTTTTAAATTGATTTGCTGTAAATTGTATCACTTTGTTTATTTTAAGTCTAGATCTACCAAAATTACAAATCTTTTCATCTTTTTTCTAAACTGAGACAATATAGGTAAAATAGAGTAAAATTGAATTGTCATGCAAACTTGGGGAAAATATATATACAGTTGTTCATAGAATCACAGACCTTAACACGGCTGAAACTTATACTCCCAAAAAATTTCCGTCCTAAGGTGGGATTCGAACCCACGACCTCTGGGTTGAGATGATAACTGACCAAGTATGTAGGCTGAGGGTTACAGAGACCTCGGTTTGCCCGAGCAACCTTTTAACAGACCACTGCTTGGGATGATGGTATCATTCTGGTCTCACAACCTTGGGGTCGTCCCGTCAGGGCCACTTGATATAGCCAAATGGAAGCGATGTCTTCAGCTATATCAATACAGTGGTAGGAGCTTGCTTGCAAGAACAGTGAGAGTAAAATTTAATTCAAAAGCAAACTTGGGGAAAATATATATACAGTTGTTTATACACGTAGCTAGTCTCCAGCATTCAGACTTATTCTTTGATCTGCCTATTGCTGCACATGTATAGGAGGCATTGGTACACTGTCACACAATATACAGTGCATACATCAAAAATACTCTGGCAAATGTCCTGGTCAAACAAAAAAATAGCCTTTTACACAACCTCTAAAAATTGTTTGAAAGCCTATGATGATGCAAACCAAGTGATTCTGGGTATTTTATGCATGCATTTTCTCACACCCTTGGCTTGTCACCAGCACCATCCATGTCAGCTACAGCAGTCACTCAGTGCTATATCACGAAGTTTATCGCACACTGACAGATTACCTCCTATACTGTAACATATCTGGTAATTTTCAATGTGACAAATGGACATTGTTACAATCTGACCTTCCTTGCCCACAAGAATTTGAAGGAAGATTATTGTTACACATACTTGGTGCTATTTCCCAATTAACTGAATCCATGGTTTCCTAGTACTGGTAGCAGTTTATCTATTATTTAGACAACTCACTGGTTGGCAGCATGATTATACACATATGTATATAAAAACACTTCTGAGCTGTGATACTCCTAAATTTCTAATACTAACTATTTCTAAAGCCAAATCATATCATATTCAGAAAGTGAAGAGTTTGGTGCAGAACGATGAAAGGCAATAATCCCTCATGTCTTTTCTTTATTTTGTCAAATCATCAACTGACTTTATCACGTTTTATTGACAAACAGCAACACTCTGCATATTTGAAGTTCATTTCACCACTCACCGATACAGCTGAGATGTGTCTGCTGTGAATGTAAAACATCCAATCAAACGTGGGTAAATATACAAGTTTTACATCTTCATCCAACGTACATGTATCCTAGTTAAAAGCCTTTAAAAACCAGGTCTTGGAGCAGTTAATGGTTAAAATGCCCATTATTTACACTTGGTACAAGTCCCGGTAGTAATAATTATTTCGCCATTTATTGCATTATCTCTTATCACTGCCTCAAGAAAAACAACAGGATATGCCTGCAACCAGGAATAAGATGATTATCTTATTCCTGCTACAACCTAATAACGATGTGAATAATTTTTTCTTAACAAGATTTTCACACTTGTCATAACGGATGGAATTATTCTCAAATTATCAAATTCATTTATTAAAAGTTCATTTTACAGATATTTAAAGTCCATTATCCACCGGGATAAAGCGGCAGGGATAACTCCGCGAGTTACCCCAACAAGATGGAGGCATTATAAGACCGTCAATTCAAATGTGCTTCTGTTGATTATTTAAATTCATGCTATCAGAATTCATCATTTAATGAGCACATGTCAAACTCTTCAATGAGTATATAAAGCAGGTTCACCATGTTGTGGGTAACTACCGACTTAGTTATTCCAACAAAAGTCGGAAGTTACACACAACATGATGACAAAATTAGAACCTGCTTTATGAACTCATTGAAGAGTTTGAAGTGTGTTCAACATGTGCAACGCAATTATGTACACATATTATTGATACATACCTATTAAACCATGAATCTTAGTTTCACAAATTCAAATAATATACAGAAAAACATTTGGATCAACGGACTATGCCTCCATCTTGTTGGGGTAACTCCTGGAGTTACCCCAACTGCTTTACCCGGTGATTATCTATGGATACATTGCCAACAACCAAAGCACACTTAAAGCATAATTCTTTGTACATTTCTACCCAGTATATACATGTCTTTTGAATAGATGTGATTAGATATTTAAGTTTTAAGTGTTTTCTTTCTTTTAATTTTGCAATATATTGCATTAATATAGTAAGTCTCTAGTTGTTAACTTGATAATTACTGATGCTGCTACCTTCACCAACAACAGTGAGTATACAAAATAATGAAAAGGGAGATGATTTTAATAATAGATGATGCTGAAGTGATTTCATCATTCAACCCTATATAGTTTTGAAAGAAGTCTATGAGATGTAGAGTATACATTAAATTAACACATTAATTTGTATTATATCGTCTTACTGATATACATACGGTACCAACAGTCTCAGTCTGTGTTGTACCGGGTAATATTGACAAAAACACAGCTGAAAGCAATACTTAGTTTTCTCTCTTCACATGTCAGTAATTGAATAGTTCACTGCTATTTATCACCATAATCTGAAATATTCTTTCTCCAAATAGTGTCTACCATGGCAATCTGTTATGAAGTAACACAATGCACTTGTAATTTATTACAATGTGTGCATTTATCACCCTGGAGATGTTTAACAAATGTGTTTCTCACATCAACAGCTGTCAAACTGGTGGCTCTTACCAAGGACTCTGAGATGATGGAGACTGACTTATCCCAGTTTTTCTATCAATTAACAAAAAACAACCCCACCAACTTTAACATCACAAACTTACTATTTGCATCGGGAAACACAGGCATAGTAGCAGGAACATGCATGTATATATTTCATTATGAATTTTGTTTCAGTTGTGTAAAAGTTTAATTGCATATGCGCCTTTTTCAAGCAGCTGGCATGGCATGCATGTGGAAATGGAAATGAGTTCTTTTACCACATACTAGTAACAAATAAAATGTACACATTCTAGTGTTTTCACATGAATATCAATTGGCCAATTGCAACTGTTCTGCTAAATATGTCAAATATTTGATCCATTTGGGGGTAAAGAACCAGGGTATCAAAATAATGTCATATATAGCACATGCGTGAAAAAGTTCCACATAAAATTTCGTCATCAATCCAACGGCAGCATAGTACAAATACACATATGTGAGACTGATACAATCACATCTGTCAATTCTTGAATTCTATCAATCGCACAGATTTCTTAGATTAACCAACAAACATAAACAGTCAGACAATTTTTTTAGACTAGAATGAAATCTTGTTTTATTGCTTTTTGCAAAATGATCCATGCATACATGTATAGCGCATACTGTTGTAACATAACTTCTTTATGGTGGTACTGACCCCCTCACACCCCTTGTACACTTGACTCTTGTCACAATACAATACAGTAAAATCGAATTGATATGATACACATTTACTTAAAATATAACAATATGCAAGGCACAGAAGTGCACGAGATTCAGGATGTATCATTCGTCTACCATTTAATCAAATTTAGCGTGTTTTTAAATGATTCTAATTGATGTTTAGCAGATCTCACTTGGTTGATTTTTACCTCTTTAAAACATGCAAAATACATCAACCTCAATCAATCTTAAAGATTAAACTTAATTCTATTTCAATGGTTGTGTTCTATTCATTTATTTAAAAACTACATTTTCATCAACACTTGTTCTGGCAAAAAATGTATACTAGAAATTAATGAATGTTCAATCCACAATCATGTCCTACATGATATGAAACAATGCGTTAACTAAGACAATGACAAATGTTCAACCCTTCCATGTCATTCGGTATCTGAGGACTGCAATATAACTTAATTCAAGATTTTAACTTCATAATATATTACCCATCCTAAAAATACTTCAAGTGTATGACATTGTACAGCATTTGCAGTCATGACCTTTTCGTTACACTAGAGATACATGGACCCATGGCCGGTTTACGGGAATCGCTTATATACGGGATTTATATATGCATTGCTCAATATCTACAATGTACAATGAATGAGGTTATTTTCAATTACTTGTGAATTGAGTGATATGTCTAATTGTATAAGGATGAAAATTAAGGCAAATGATTGCTATGCACACCATATCCCCATCTGCAAGCACCAGACCCAACTACCTTATCAAAAATACTCATAAACAATGTGCCAAATTTAAAGATAGTATCAGACAGAGCATTGACTCTATTAGTGAAAGTGCTGAATTAGACCCAATATGGATCTATGGAAGGCATGCTTTAATTGGCAAAGTGCCAAAATTATATCCCTTCAGTGTCGAGTGATACAAAATAATTGCATGTATACCATATGGGCGAAATTGGTTCATTTATAAATGCTACAGGTACATGTAGTCCAGAGAATAAAACTATACACACATTTATCAACCAATGACTATATATTCATTGGGTTATCGGATTGGCTAGGAACCCGATACAGGGACCCGATATGGAAATCCCGATACAGCTTTTTGACTGGACTACTTTTTTCCTATTTCACAAACAATCATTTCTTCTGGGAGGGGGTACTTGGTATTGGCCAATTGGTGACTGTTCATTGTTATGTTTTCCCCAACACAATACAAAAAAATAATAACAGCAATAATAAATATTAGAATACAAATGTTAAAAAAGAATCTATGCTTTTATTACAAACACTACGTCAATGACACTTCTATGTGAAAGTATACAATCTACTAACACAATAAACCGCGAACTACAAAGGATCATGTAACGCGTGCAAGGGCGTTCAGAGAAATGCTGTGTGCGTTATTGTTTGAACAGTTGACGTTTGAAAGAACACGTCAAGGGCACTGTGATTTACGCTGGTCGCTCTGTATTCTAGGAAACCTATTGTAAACACAAGCCAGAACAAGCCAGATATTTCATTGACGGTCTGAATATTCTGGTCATTTTAGTATATACATGTACTGTTAGTATGTATATAATGCGTCTAACAAAATAGATGGTTATAAAAATGCCATGGGATCATTCAAATCACCTGGATATGCAACCCAATTGACTGTTATCAGGACGAGAAGATTCGAATCGGCAGTCTGCCTGTAGACTATTAGTGTATTCATGTGCGTTTTGAAACTTGGCTTATTTATGATTATCTGTTCATCAACTGCATTATATATTAGAAACATTGCGTTTGTGACATTGGTTGACAAGAGCGCCAGTTCCCTCCCCATATCGGACTCATCTGCGGGTGCATCAGACTCGCCTAAAAGGCTCATCTTTTGTCCGACACACAACAAAGCTCATATCCACACGTTCTATGTACAGGCATTTTTAATCTTGAAAAAAAACAATCCGTCTCAAAAAAAAATCATTCACTGACACTAACTTTTCCATATATCATATTATGGTTACATCATTCAACTGGACCTTTTCCCTATTATGACTTTTTTCAAATGAATCGCAGAACCAAACAAATGAAAAACGTATACACAAAGTTGTGTAAAAAAATTATTACATTCTGTGTGTGGTCTCAAGTACATGTTGCAAAATTTGATTCATAACATTTTAATGCCGAAAAACATATAAATAAAAATTAGTCAAAGCTGTTGATGTTTGAAGATGCACCAATCACAAAATATTTGTGTTTGTCTGTTTTGATATATAAATTACATTTTACTTAATTATAAATAACCCAAACGCACTAATTGAACATTACAATTCTATAGATAAAGGAAACTACATAAGAATTAACCTCAGTAGTAATATTGGTCATCATGAATGATAGATTACACTTATCTTCACATGGGGTCACTTCAACCCAAATAAGGATACGATCCACAAATAACAATAAGCCAATTGGCAGAAGTCCGTTTTACAACCTCCTCTTATGGCAGTCTGCATCAATAAGCAATTGGCTTAGAGTTGCACCTCTCTTTGTCACAGTGACACCTACACGCCATGATGAGCCCTATTAATGCCTCCCGTCTGTGGATGAAGGTGGTTGAAATGACACTTGTCATTGTTTGTCATTATTCTATGTACCATAATCTGTAGAAGAGATTCATTCTTACAAATAAATGTCAAAAATCATGTATGTGGTACTATGTTGTAAAGAGAACAAAAAGTGTAAAGGACACAAGTTAAAGGAAGCTAGATCAAAACAATAATCAATAGTAAATTCTGAATGAAATCATGAATGAAGGAACCCGGGATGCTATAAGTTTACATTTTGTGAATTGAATTAATGTTTTAAATATCTAACTACAGTGGAACCTCTCTATTAAGATCAACCCTGGGACTGGCCTCAAGTGGTCTCAATAGGGAGGTGGTCTCTGTATTGAGGTTCCTGTAAGTCTCTATAATCGCAAAGCCTTGGGACTTCAAAAAATGGTCCTGTTATAGAGGTGGTCTCTTTATAGAGGTGGTCTTCATTGGAGGTTCTACTGTAACATAATGCATGCAAAACTGTACATAGCTTTTAGTCTCTATTGACAATAGACTTTTTAATCTGCACAATAGACACATTGAAAACCTTTAACTATAGACACATGCACAGGTCTATATATTTGTGTAAAGTTTGAGCACAATGCATTCACAATGCTTTTGCTTCAGCCAAAGCAATTCAACTAGCATTCAACACCCAGGATTCAACAACCTCATCATGTTCGTTAGTTACACTAGTAAATGTCAGTGCACGATCAGTTGGCAAGTGGTGTACACTGTACAGTCGATAGTCAATTCCATATAACAGTCCTACACTAGAAGAGCCACAAATGACAAAAGATTTAGCTAATATCTATTCATATATGTCATATCCAGCTAAATTCATTGTCACATCGGCTATTTGTGGTTTAAATATTTTATATGAAAGAACAGAATTCTAATTCCTCCAGCAAATCCCATTTTATGTTCAATTGAATATACCGGTAACCTGAAGGGATGTCAGATTGACCCCTAGACAGTAGAAAAGGTTAGAGAACAAAAGATCTGAAAATTGAAGCCTGAAGAAGATCATGGCCACAGTAACAAGTACTGGTTGATTCACTGTAGCTGGGTCCAAAAATCCTAAACATTTTCATATTAAACTTTGCTATTAAAGTCCATGTAGTCCCTCACAGGTACTAAAAACCTGAATCTCCCTCTAGCATGAAAGAGATCATTCTTGTTGCATCTTTCTGTGGCCGAAAGGATAGGGAGTTGGTCTCATCACCAGAAGGTCGATAGTTTGATTACCGGTTGGGTCTGGTGGTGGGTGTTGACCAAACTCATTCCTAGCTGCAGTTGCACACTACTCTGTGGTACCTAGTGCTGTACTAACTACATGCGAAATAGGTACACGTCAGGCAAGTGACCGCTTACATGTATAATATGTTGAATGATAAGCATGTCTGAGCTACGGTTATGATATGCTGTATGCTCCACAGAGCGGTGAGCAAAATATATAGTGTAACAAGGATGCCAGTGACTTGGTGTAAATGTAGTCATCTGATCCTGCATAGCTGGGACCATTCAAAATAGTGATCCACATTTAACTTTTCTCACAATCCCAAGCCTTCATAAAGAGACATATATCAACATCAACATAGAGACATCCTCTCTATTGAGATTACTTGAGCCCAGGCCCAGGATGGTTTTAATTGAGAGGTTTTACTGTAGTAAGTTGTTATTTTAACATTTAAGGAACATTAAATATTTTTGTATAATGTCATCACTGATTTGTCAATATTTAGTTGACATTAGGCATTATCCTTTTAGAATCATTTTGAAGTTCCTACAGCTGATTAAACATTAAAGGCATTTATTTTTACTTGAAGTTATCAGTAACCATCAAAAGTACAATGTTAATACATATGCCCTTAGAAATATTTAGGAACAGCATTCTTCAGTCCTAATGCAAACTCTTGGCAAGCAAAGCTGAATGCCGGAAAGTAAAAGAGAATAAAACTCTGTGTCTTCCAATGATCATGATTAAATATGATACAATAACAATTATGTTGGTCATTAGTAATTGATGCATCTTTTCTTGCTAATACCTGGAAGCCAAATCAACTTCAATAACACAGAAAACGGTGAAAATTGTGAAAATTCGGTCTTATTATCTCACTATGATAAACTTTTTAAAAAGCTAAAAAGATTTACATGGCCACATCTTTCCGATTGAAAAAATCTGTGATGTAAATTTTCCTATTGAAAAAAAAAAATCTGTCTAATTAAACAAAATTACATTTCTTAATTAATGTCAAAACTATTTAAAATGACCTACTGTAATTTACTTTTTCATAACTTTGTCTGTTATTCTTTATTTTTATTTTTTTCCCATCTCTCATAGAATTGGAGACACCAATTCAATAAACGAAATATCCAGGTAATTCTCAATTTGTCACATGGATGCAACAATGTCAAGTTCTTCCTGTTGACAGACAGTTGTATGTGACATCAGTTCATCCCACGACAGCCACTGTTCATGCCTCCTGTCAACCACTGAACAAACCACAAAAGCCACGACAATTGGTCCATCATTTCCTGAATTAGAAGTGTTAAGAATTTGACAGAGTATAGGGAAATACTATGGTGTTTCAAGAGACCTGATGCGGTTTACGATGAGATCTCATAAGGCGAACTATTACACATGACTTGACAATTAGGCAGCGTTCTATTATTAATGAATTTATGCCAACACTCCTTCATTAAACACCAAACGGAGCACTGAATAAGCAGTGAAAGAAAAATACCATGATGGGGCTTGGGAAACATTCCAAGAATATGATCCTACTTGCCATCTTTTTAGCCATTCTTAATGACATGCAATTCAGTGTAATTTGTTGTAGTCAAGTTGAATACTTAACAGTGTCGACCTTGATCATACTCTAGAGGCTGTAATTATGAATTGTCAAGGTTAGGACAGTAAAGAATGGGTGCTATCATGTGCCTTTCAGGAGCAATTACGTTGTATTGTCACAGAGGGGAGCCCTTGGGGAATTTTCATGCCTTTTCCTTACAAATACACACAATCATCAGCACTTAGCTACAGGCATCAATCACACATATACAAAGCTTTACCATATATCAACAGCTTCATAAATTGCAGGACCTTGACGTGAAAATTGTCAAGCTTGTAAACTGCATTAGGGTGAATGTGTAGTTTATCATCACAAATCCAGCTATGCAGAATCAGTCTACACTACATTCACACCAGGTCATTGGTATCCTTGTCCCACTATATCTTTCTCAACTCCCAGGGGAGCATACAGCATATCACAACAGTAGCACAGAGATGTGCATATCACTCACATTAGTGGTCACTCACCAGTCTTACCTGACATGTACATATTAAACGTTTAACTGAGAGAAAGTTGGAAATGACTTCAAAAGTATTAAGAAAACAGTGATTGGCATACCATATCATGGTATTAAAATGTCACGGTAGAAAATGTCATGGCATGAGAGTTAGTTGATGCATAAATACAAGCGTTACAGTGTTAAAACTCTCTTTACAAAAGACACGTTGGGCCCTTAGGCCAGAAGTAACTTCGAAAGATGGTCACTTTATAAAACTAGATCAAAAGTGCTCAGAGAGCACAGCGTCGCTAGAGCAACATTGACCCATGGGCAATAAAGATATTTGCTTTGCAATCAAAACAGAAAAAAGTCTTACTTCATGCGTGACTCATCCTACATCTATGTTGTTGGCATTGGATTGCAGGCGCTTTCTAAACATGGCTAAAGTAAATATCTATTGTCCATGAGTCGACACTAATATGATAACACAGTGGTCTCTGAGCACTTTTATTCCAATATAACCACTATGCCAATTCGATGGTCATGTTTCGAACGGTATTGAAACTATAGTGGAAAATAAGAAAGAAAAATAATTAAAATAGCCCTCTGAAAGGTAACTCTAATTGGCAAAGTGCCAAAATCTAATACAGTTGATGTTCAGTAGGCATGTAAGCATTGTACAAAGTTTGAATGCTTTCTCATAAGCATTAACAAAACTATTGCAGAAAATGTTGAAAATGGACCTAAAATGCCACTATAGAAAGCACACTTTAATTGGCAAAGTGCCCAAAATTGAATCACTCCGGTGTCGCGTCATACCAAATAGTTGTGTAAAATTTGAACGAAATAGGGCGAAGCGTAAAAGCTCTAGCTTGTCCGGAGACAAACATACATACATAGATACATACATGTACATACATACATACATACATAGTTACAAACGAACGAAACACAAGGCTTTCACTTCAGCTGCTGAAGCGACGCAATCGTTGATGTAGAGATTACTTGATAACTTGTCAATTAAAAATGATCACTTGGGGGGTATTCTTAGCAGGTTTAAATGTATAGAGGACAAAATTGATTGCCTTGCAGCAAGCCTTTAAAATAACAATCGTCAAATATCAACAGAGATGGCACATAACATATTTCAAACAATCTTCAGCGTAACCTTGTCATTGGGGTGTTAAAGCCTTCAGAAAGTTTTATTTTTCTTTACCTCTTTACATCTCTGTGATGGCATTTTCATTGTATTCTTTGTAATAGACATAATTGGGACTACAGACAACTATCATTTAAGATGTATTTAGGAACAGCGCCTTGTAATTTACTCCTCATCTTACATGCACCTTGGAGGATGTGAAAGTGGTCTCTAAAATGAGGCTACATATTGAAATCATCATTCTAATTGGCAACCTGGAATGACGGACACTCTAACTTTATATTTTGTAACCATCAGTGTTTGTTAACGAAAATGAATTTTGTCACTGCAAATCAGTTATTTAAATATTATAAAAACAATTGTACAAACATACCACACACAAAATCAACACACAAAAAAAAATATTTTTTGTATTTATTCACATTTACCATTGTTATGCTGTACTCATAAAGCAAAATGTAACAGCAGATAGGATTAATTAGAGGCAGACGGAAATTGCACGGAAATGGAAGAACCAATAATATTGATTGAAACAGAGAATTATTGACCAATACAATAGGAACTTAGAGTTCTTCATTATTTCATCCTACTGGACAAGACATCAACACATTTTACCAATTGTTGGTAAAAGTAGTACATGTATTTCCTCCATGGACATTTACTCAAAACAAATTGCAAATCTGTATCCAGTGCTCTAAAATATTTTTAATCTTCTCTCCCTCTCAGATCTCTTATCTATATTGTCATGACTGAAGGCAGGTTTAACAGACTTAAGCTTCCATTAACTACTACTGGTACATCAAGTGGCAATAGGTTTTTGCATAAATTTTCAATAAACAAATTATGCCCAGCCAAACAAAGGCTGTCTGCTCTGTAAATCTCGCTATTTATCTCAATTAATTACTAAACAGTGATAATTTATGAGGAGGCATATCACAATGGCACTGCGGATCTGCACAAATACTTTGTTTCTTATGGTAAAGTCAAGATCATGGCAAGAACACCTGACCCTAAACCTGACATGAAGCCGTGCCAGCGGACATTCAAATTATGTTATGACCTTGATTGAAATTGTGTTTATGCTTATAGCTAATGTAGTGTGATGCAAAATGGCATATTTAGTGCAAAATCAGCACCATTTACCATAAAGGTGACCGAAGGCAGACAGATTCAGCAGCATGCATGAAGCACGCATGCTAATGGCCGTGCAACGCCTGTTTTTCTATGAGATTGCCAAGACTTATTTTCAATGGTGCTTTCATCTACAACATGTATGTCAATAAATCTTACCTTACAGTCATTGTCAAGAAAAATCTTGATATCTGTAACTATATACATTGTACATGGATGAGATGTAAACCAGTTGCTTTTTATTTAGGTTTTGCATCAGCTAATTTGATGATACCATTTATATTTTTAACATTGAAAAATTTATCTGGAAAAATCACTATAATAAAGAGGTGACACAGTACTTAAATAGTTCAAGAGATAGCAAATATGATGTAAAACAGTTACATGCAATTATACTTTTACTCCTGAAAGGCTTCCAACAAAGATGACCACACAGAATATGGAGACAAGTGGTCTCAGTAGAAAGGTAGCCTATTACATGTATAGGAGTTTTAAATCGGGTTCTTTTTAACATTTTGGAACTGAATGTGAGGTTGCCTCTTTATAAAGGTGGCACCAATTGGATGTTATGCTGTATGCAATTTGAAAACAACAGATGTCATAACTTTACGTACAACCTAGGCACAAACCTTCTACCATTCGTACAGACATATAAGACCATATAGATGGCGACAAGTTTAAGGCTATGTACATGTACAACCTGGATACAAACATTCAATGGAAATCCAACTTTATTAAGATATTTACTGATACTTTACAAATAATTTCGATAAATTTCAAGTATTGACTGGATTCTTACACAAAATTTGTTGTCATCCACATGTTTATCAGTCTTTTGCATGTATTTTCAGTCGCTATCGACCTCCAGAACTGCCTTGTAAAAATACGTTGTATTGAAACGAAAGTCAGTGTTGCTTGTAAAGGCAATTTGGAAGATCGTGGAATCGAACTCACGACCTCCCGGCTATGATTCAGACCGGTCTTATATGTCATAGTCGGGTTGTGCTAACCGCTACACAACAACCCCCGTGACGAAGGACACACACTTCAACTTCGCCTATATGCTGCGTTGTGCAACCACACTGTCTGACACCTGTCGCTATATTTAGCTTCACCATCATGCCAGCCTTAATCAGACAAGCATTCTACCGACTTCGTTTGTTGGCATGCTGTGATCAATGCAGGATGCATTGTGTCTCTGGCATACTTTCTTTACAGTATCAGGACTGTCCATAGACGGATTCCGTATATGGTTAGTTGTCAACCGGACTACTTTTGCCCCACTTCAAATATGTTCATGAATCTAGCACACCTACTACTTCCAGGAAAACCTCTATTGATTTTATCAAACTACTAAGAAAAGCTCCAAAATCAATGAACAACAAAGAGATGCACAGTACAGCTTTTGTAGCAGTCATACGCAGACATACGGCCAACGTAACTGTAGTGCAGAAGTGCTACCACAGGCGTCTATATGTCTGAGAGAGTGACTACGCCTGTTATATTATGATTATGCAGTGTATTTCTACACATTATTGCATTTTGTAATTTATTAATAAATTACCTTGTTAAATGTGTTGAATACATGCCACTTTATTTTTAAACAATTATTGTCAATATTGCAATCGTTTAGAAAAGACTGATAAATACAAAAACGGGTTTGTTGTGTAACATTGATTATTTTATTGGGCTCGTTCCTATTGGGGCGTATCACGGCTCGCCCTTCGGGCTCGCCTGATACGCCCCAAGAATTTGCCCAATAAAATAATCAATGTTAACAACTCACCCGGTTTTGTCTATTTATTGGCTGCCATTCTAACACATACTATATGCCACTAGCACTTTCTTTGAAGTCACAATGAGCAAAGAGGCACAATGGTATTAATGAAGGATCATACATGACCAGGAATAGATAGGTAGACTCAATGTAGATAACTAGATGCCATTTTAATTTCCATTTGCAAGTGAGAACACTGTCAGCCAAGTTATCTTTTACATAGGCTACTTCGATTTTTTCTTCACATACCATTAATTTTGAGATAAAAATTACGAATCATATAATTTTTTTTCACAATTAATCACGGAATCAATGAGATTATCTACCAGAAACAAATTTTTTCTGTGTTGGTCAAGCTCATAATTTACAAATACTAAACTTACATTTTTTAATCTTCGAAAAAATATAAACATGAATATATGGACATGAATAAATTTGATTTTAAGCTAATATATAACATGTAATGAGTTGAAAATCCTTCCAGCATATCAAAAGGCCTGTTTAATGCTTTTTATTCTGCCTAACCCTATGACCAAGGATTGATTTGAGCCTGTTTGAAAACCTAATTGACAATATCATACAGGTACACCTGAATAACATACTAGAAGAATGTGCCTTAAAGCAATGTTGCTAACTTATTACCCTCTTGTTCTGAAAACATCATCGCTTCAAGATCGTCCACTAGGAAGCTGTGGCTAGTAATTATTACAGTTCTTTGCATTATATTGTGGCTATAATTAGAGGTTTAGTGGGGGCAGCAAGTTCCTTAACGGGTCATCAAATACTAGCGTTTGATAATTAATGGCATATTAGGCTTTGTTGCCATTTCAACCTTGTGGATGGGCTATCGTTTTATCACTTAATGGCTTAAATAGCATAATGGCTTAATAATACTATATATATTTTTCTATGCAGTGAAATATAGATTAGTTACAACAAAGTGTAAATTTACAAAATTGATTTTAAGACGGAAAAGCACTCAATAATAAACATAATTAGTACTATAATTGATGCCCCTATACAATATCCATAAATTTGGAACTTATTGTTTACCACTTATGAACTTAGGTACATATATTGTATTTCCAGATTTAACTACTGTTTTATTTCATCTGATGGCAATAAAGCACACATACTGTTGAAAATAAGTTCCTATTTTTTTTATCTTCGTCATACATGTATGTTAAAGATAATCAACCATCATAGTTTTATACAAACATTTTTAAATGCATAATAACATTTCAAGGGTTATTAAATGGGTATTTTGTAGTTTCTGGTCAATTTCCCTGATCTGTTATATTCTGTGATGATGGCGAAATTCTGGTCTGGCGCAAATACATCTAGCATAGCTCTCTCATTACTTGAAGCACCCTGTAACCACTGTTTAAAAATAACTTTGTTTTACACATACTGATTCAATATTTCTTCATATTGATAATATTTTTCATATTTAGTTTTCATATCTTACCAAATATTAATTAATATGAAGCAATGACCTTGCACTCTACATTTCCCTTTCTTCACATGGAAAAATTAATTCTCGCATGATTTGTTTAATTTGGATCATGTAAATCTTTGGATAAAATCTACACCTTACGATAGCAGATGCTAACATTTATACATTTATGCCCTTAACTCAATCAACCCTAAAAGGGGATGACAATTTTTGATGTTCAAGAGAAGATGGTCATGCCTCGCAGCGTGATGCAAGATTATTGCCAAGAGCAACTTGCACCCTCTAATTGCTGACCTGGGGTCCCATTGATTGAAGTTTATTGGAGAGAGAGATCAACTAGAAGTGGAGAGGGTGGACCTCTTGATGTCTGCATGGTCACTTAGCTCATAATTCACACACCACCACACTGCAATAGCCAAAGAAAGTCTTGGGCCGTGTCTTACTATTTTAGGATCCATGGGATATCAGGAGTGGTTGTTTGCTTGAGTTGAATTTGATATCCTGCGTTCAACATGAAACTTAGCATCATGTTGTCCATTATCAAATGCTGTAATACTCATGTATGAGAAGTTGTATTATTTCATTTTTTCCTATGCTGCTTATTAAAACAATATGGTGTAGCTAGGCGTAACCAAAAAAATATGTGTTAAAAATGTGTTTGTTATGGAGCATTGGTCAGACGCCCAAGCTGACACACAAATCGCTGGCGACATCGCCAACTAAGTTGAATTCAAAATTGTTACTGTGATCACCACATATACCACACACACACAAAGGAAAAATGCTATCATCAACCAGAAGGTCTCTAATTTGCACATTAGTCAATGCACGAAAATACATAGAAAGGTTATCGAGGCCATAAGGGTCAAGACTTGGGCATCCTTGTTTTTTGCAGATGATCACTGGTACATATTCATCTTTTCAAATATAGCAAAGTGCCACAAGGAATCGGTAGGACAACTGACCAATAGCAAAGAAGCAACAATTGTCTACTACACACTCTATAAACATGCTGGCAGTCCGTAGTAAATTTGATTCATGTTGAGGTGCAAGGACTTGTGTAAAATAGCTCAATGAAGTCTTGTTCTGGATAAGAAAATGATTTTAATACAATGTAATGCTATTGATTGCCATATAATAATGACAAGTTTACACTTCCAAATTTTGGATCATGCCGATCATTTTTCCATTTATGTTTGCATTGTGGATGATTTTTTATTTGATTTAATTTGATTTATTTTCTAACCGTAATATGGTATAACAGCCAATGTGAGTAGCATATTAGCAGATGATATACAAGCTCTATCAGTCACTTTAACACATACAAAACAAACTCTGCCATAGTTTTCATGGTAGGGCAAACTTAATATAGATAACCAATCAAATCAAATCTTAATCCAGCCAATCAAAAAACAATTTCCTAATTGATTTACTGACAAATAAAGCTATGGAATATTGGTGAAAATATTTAAATTGTGATTGCGTAGAACTGTGTCAGCTTATTTCAATAATGTGAAGTGATAAAGTATGCACTATAGCATAAATCAAGCCTAAAACAGATGCCCCATCGCCACCACCGCCACCACCACCACCACCACCGCCACCACCACCACCACTCCCAAAATGGTGGGGCCCATGGATATTTCATGAATTTATTTGTTTCAGGCAATATTAAACCACTTTATAATACATGTATATCATTTCAACAATCACTATATATAGCAACTGTTCAGTACCCATTTAATTATTTACATTAGAAACATTGGTTTTTCATAAACAGTGAAAACACAGGGCGCTTAAATTAAAACTCAATGTATTATTATAAATGATAGAACCAACATCTTTTTTTATTCACATTTTAATTAAATATTTTCAACCTTGCGGTCATCTTCAGAATATAATGTAAAATGAACCAAATTAAATTACAAAACAGTACTGTTTTCAATATACATGAATATAATACAGAACATGAATCAAAACATAACAACACAATGTATTATGTATGTAGGTCAAGGAATTTCCACACATCACCATAAATATCATGGTATGGCTTCAAAAACTAAGGTTTTCATACCAATCATTTCACCTGACAATCAAAATGTGATGTGCCATCACATACAGAGTGACATGGCATGTTGTACATTGCAGTGTATTCTTGCATTGCATGGTATTGCATTGTATTGACAGCACGCAATCACACGAGATCTTTACCTAACCTGTACATGCAAAGGGCAGCCCTCGCTATCGTCATTATTAGACTACCAAGACGTCATGTCACCATATATAATGCTGTGTACAGTGTGTAGCATAACTTTAGCAATAAGATTTTTTTTTAATTATATCAAATTGAAATACACGGAATTAAGTTTGATACGAATTCATCTGCAATCAAATTGACAGAGATATATCCAGCACTCTGAGATCTAGCCGGCAGGAGCAAGTTTCTTTTCTTATTTTTTTTTTTTTTCAAATGCCTTCAGAAATTAATGAGGTAGAATATCTTCTGTGTCAAGCATTTTACTTACATCAATTAACTGCTACATGTAGCTAAATGTTCCTGTATGATTATGTCAATCAAAGGACAAAGTTATTAGCATTTTCTATAAACACAAAGAATTTGAATTGACATGTTTTAAATAGAAACACTGTTAATGATAATTTTTACTTGTAACATGTCACTTTTCTATGTCGGTGATAAGAGGCATCCTTTTGACATGTCATGCTGCAATGTACTGATTGGAAACAGTCCTGCATTTATGAAACAGAATGTGCATCTTTAGAGATGTATTTCCATACATTTCCAGAACATAACATTTACACTAGGTCATAGTTCAGGAATTTAATTAAGTATAGTTTAATTGTTTAGGTCATCGCACTTCATTTCTAATTAATAGAATGATGTAACGCTTGTAAAATAGCTGAAAGCTCTATGTGTATTTCAACAAGCTGTAAATTGCAATTATCATCAGAGTATTCTAATAAATCTAATGAAATAGATTTCTGATGCTCAAATTGTGTTCCTTGGTTTTAACCTATTGTACAGATGGGGCCAATCCTATCATAATTTCTTGCTGACTTTATGAAGAATCTATGCATGATCAAAGCATCCTCTAAGATACAATTTGGTATGAGTTAATATCTGCAAGTGCATAGTATTAGTACGGGTAATTTGTGAATCTTCTTTTAATCACTTACAACTTACAATAACGTTTGGTGAGCATTCTACCTAATCTATGAACATATAAAGATTTACATATAATTCAAAACAGCTACAAGATGCCATACGCATATACATATACACTTGTCAAACTATCATTTGAAAATAAGGTCCCAAGTGTTTCTGTTCTTCAAAGTTTTTGAGTTAATAGAAAATGGCAGAAAGAAATGTCAATGATACCCAGTCTTAGAATATAATCACAATAAAGCTGAACATTCATAATAACTATCAGTAAATCAATTGTTACATCAATATAAGGTGTAAATTAATACACGAAACCCACTGCTTGAAGTTCAGTGATGCTATCCACACAGCCTCATAATCTGTTTTTGTTCTCTAAAATCAATGTTGCTTCCAATTGTGTTTTGAGGTTCTTGATAGAATGAGATAACAAAACTGACATTGCATTATATGTATGATAATTCTAGAAGATAATGAGCAAGATTTATGTTACTATGTATTTGTTTGTGGACCAATAATAATGACGCAGCATAGATTTAATATGAAAATGAAAAGTAATGACGCAGCATATGTGAAAATGAAAATGGACTAAAATGAGTTTTACAGCATATTAGTCATAAGGATTGATAAAAATTAAATGAAAGTGGCAAAGAAGTTATCAGTTACATTTCTACTGAATGCTTTGATGATTAATCATTTGATTACACACCCGCCTCACTTTTCATATGCATGTACATACTAGTATGTTACTGGGATCTATGCACAGCTAAGTGTCGTATAGTGGTTGGTGTTGAGCAAACTCAATCCTAAATAATTAGTAATTACACACACTGCTACCAGGGTAGATGGTACCTACATGTTAAAAAACTGCAGGTCAGTGTGAATGACAGGTAGTTTATAACCTTGAATGACTTCATTGTGCTGCTTATGTAATAAGATCAACACAATTCTTCAATCGCAACACTTGGTTTATTTTAGATATTTACAGTTTGGGGCATGGATCTCTGTCCATTAATTATCAGAATCTCTCTCTGCTCATGTCAATCCCAGCAACTTCCCATTAACATAATATGGTCGTACACATGGGAGAGTTAGTGGGCCCCCTCGTCCCAGTTCATGACATCTTTATTCACTAATATGTCTATGGCCTCCTTGATGGTGCAAGTCCTGTAATCAGTCTCCTTGTCTACAATTGATGCTCCATCTCAGTCAATCCCATTGATTCTTTCCTAGGAAGACATGTGAAAGATCCTTTCTTGTTCTGCCCCACATCCTTTGCATGTTCTTTTAAACGGACACAATCAATTGTAGACAGGGAGTGTGATTACAGGATTTGCACTATCAAAGAGGCAATACACATATCAGTGAACAAAGATGTCATGAACTGGGACGAGGGGGCCCACCAACTCTCTCATGTGTGCGACTCTATAATGTTTATGGGAAGTCGTCATACAGACATGCACAGAGATTCTGATGATGGGTACACGATAAGGCAGAAATACAATGCCCGAAACTGTAAATATTTCAGGTAAACCAAGTGTAGTGGTCTAAGAATTATGCTGATGTTAGTTTGTAATGTGTTGTATAGTATGCTCCCCAAGAAGTTGAGAAAGATATAATTATTATCACAAGTGTAAAGTTGATGACAGTCTGTGTGGGGAGCACATGCACTTTGAGATACCACTGTATGATAGCAGACATGAGGAAGCTCTGCATCAAGTACCAGGCACAACAATGACAAAGATGCTTCAATTTACTTCGAAAGACACTTTGTTTCATCCTTGGAATAATCTAACCCATATCTCTTGTTGAGTGATTATCTTGAAGAACATGTTTTTCTCTAAGCTATAATATTAAGTTAATGTCTATGGTTTAAAACAAACAAAGATGTATTTGTTTTACAAAAATAGCAATTCTTAATGGAAGTGTGCACAATTTTAACTAGATCAAAAGTGTCCAAAGAACACGGCGTCGCTAGAACAATGTTGACACATGGACGATTAAGATATTGCATAAGCATGAATTTTCATGCGGAAATTCAGAAATAATGAAATCTTTAAAATAAACTTACAATAGCTCCCTGGAACCTATCCTTTTCTTGGCAAATAGCCAAGTACAATGCTTGCTTCAGCAGCTGAGCTGAAGAGACGTAATTAAATAAATATAAGTTCATGTATAATTATTTGAAGAAATGGGAGCAAATATTTTACATCTATAGTGATATTGGACACAGATGATAGTTTATTGCGTGTCTTCAGCTGGTGAAGCAAAGCCTTTTGTTTCATTCGTACATTCATACATAATGTATGCCATTTGTATGGGGTACTTGCTTACGTGTACAGGTATGTTTGTATGTTTGTCTCTGGACAAGCTAGAGTGTTTACTGATTAACAGATTTTGTTCAAACTTTACACAATTATGAGGTATGAGGCCACACCAAAGTGATTCTATTTTTGGCATTTTGAGAATTAAAATGTGCTTTCCACAGGGCCATTTATGGTAGATTTTCAACATTTCTTGCAATAACTTTGTTAATTCTTGTAAGAAAACATTCAAACCTTGTACAATGTTTACATGCCTAGAGGCCATCAGATGTGTTAAATATTGGCACTTTGCCAATTTAAGTGTGATTTCCAGAAGGCCATTTTAGGTCAGTTTTTGCCATTTTCATCAATAGTTTCAATACAGCTTAAACCATGAGCTCCAAATTTGATACACTGCTTACATACCTTGTGACCATCATCAGTGTCCAATTTTGGCACTTTGCCAGTTGAAGCTTTCCTTCCAGAAGGTCATTTTCTATCAATTTTGACAGTTTACATAGTAGTTTCAATAGAGCTTGAAACATGGCCTCTATATTTGATACAATATTATGGGAGTGGTGATCATCACCTACATTGAACTTTGGCCCTTTGCTAACTAAATGAAGTGTTCAGAGAGCACAGGATTGCATAGTGGCTTAATTGTAGTGTTAGTGTGATTTTGGATTTTAAATGCTTTTTAAACAATATCTCAATTGCCCAAGAGTCAACATTGTTTTACCAACGCTGTGCTCTCTGAGCACTTTTGATCTACAAATAGTTAGTTATGTGGACAGTTTACTAAGTTTGAAGGTCATGTTTCTCGGTTCATTGAAATTACATTGTACTTCTGAAAAAGTAGAAAATTGTACTAAAGAAAATTGAACTCAAATGGCTTCATGGGAGATACATGGCCAAAATTACATACAGGCTATGACCACTAATCATGTAAACCATAAAAATCATTTGAAGAGTGTGCTTAAAAGTGGATTGGAAATGAAAATGTAGAAAATAGATCTAAAATGACTTTCTGGAAGGCTCACTATAATAGGCAAATTGCCAGAATCGGATGCACCTGGTGGTCACTACGTACACATTGTACCAAATTGGAAGATAGTGTTTCAACAGGCATTGAATCTATTAGACCATCTACATGTATTTATTTCGTGTCCATAGATAGCATCAGGAATAAATGAGATTTCATTTATTCCGGATAGCATTATTAGTGTGTCTAATAGCTTGTTAAAAACCAAGTATGTCAAAGAAATAAGGAACAAATACATGTAGAAAACGTGTAAAGGAGTATCGCAAGGGTCTATATTGGGACCTGTTCTATTTAATATTTTTATAAATGACATCTTTTGTTTTATTTCAAAAGGCTGCTTATATAATTATGCAGATGATAACACTTTGACATACTCTGATAATAGTATTGAAAATCTAACTAAAGTTATGGAGGAAGAGAGTGAAATTTTAATAAAATGGTTTAGTGACAATCAAATGCAGGCAACGCCAGACAAGTTTCAGGCTATTGGTAAAAAGACAAACGATCAAAATATCTATTTTAACATAAATGGCAATATAATAAAATGTGATGAGGAAGTTAAGCTTCTAGCTGTTACTTTTGACTTCATGTTAAATTTTAATTCTCACATTTCTAGTATCTGTAAAAAGGCTTCAATGCAGTTAAATGTCTTGACGAGAATTGGTGGTCATTTGAATAGACTTGGTAAATTAACTATTTACTACTCTTTTATTTTATCAAATTTAAATTACTGTCCTTTAGTTTGGCATTTTTGTGGTGAGAACAATACAAAAAAGCTTGAATCCATACAAGAGAGAGCATTACGTTTTATGTATGAAGATGAAAATAGTAGTTATGAAAAACTGTTAGAAAAATCTAAAATGCCTTCACTTAAAATTAGAAGGATGCGTTATCTTGCCATACAGGTTTTTAAAATTATTAATAAACAATCACCTATTTATTTACATGATTTGGTCAATGTTAAGAACATAAAATACACTTTTAGATACAAGAATTTATTAGAAGTGCCAAGAATAAGAACAACGAAGTATGGCTTGCACTCACTGCGATATGCTGCGCCAAAAATTTGGAACGAACTTCCAAATGATTTTAGAGTGTCAATGTCATTAAATGAGTTTAGGGGTGTTATTGGAAAGTGGGAGGTTATTGTAAATGTTCATTTTGGTGTATAATGGTAATTGATAGTCTGTAAATGTTCATTTTTTGTAAATAACTTTTTAAATAAATATTAATTTATTTTAAAAGTTTAGTGGATTATATTTTGAACCTGGATGAACCAGATGACCTGAATACAGTCTTTCTCTATAAAAAAATGTGCACCATTTCAAACATGCTGTCATTCATGCATTGACCTTCTACACATGGGTTCTACTTTTACATTCGAACGCAATTTTAATGAGCACTGCCTTGAGGAATATGAGCTATCTTATCTCAAAGTGCACTCAGCTACAACCATTAAAACATTGAATAACTCCTACATGTATATGAATTTTATTGTATCATTCTAATCCATTAAGAGCCAAATCACAAAAATGAATAGAATCTGATGTGATGTGAACGTACCCATGGTAATGTAGGAAACACTTTCATGCATAGCGTTTTTCACAAATTGAATCTTCCATTGTTAACTAAGCTTGTGCAGCGTGATTATCCAGAAAAGTGATAGAATATTTCGCTATTTACCCAAACCCCATGTAAAATAACTTACATAATGTGTTATTAAACAAACATTTGTTTCTATATATAATAACTGGACTACATGTACATTTGTTATATTAGTTGAACCAATTTATAGATGACAAATGATCTGGTCATTAGGATGCACTTGTCTGCAATTCTGATCTTACATTTTCTTTGTTCCACTGGGCATAAGGGGTAGAAAATTATAGGTGAATGATGGAGTTATTGCAAACAACAGGAAATTGTTACACTTACTGGTACTTGGTGAGTGGTTCAGGCATTGCATGTGTGTGAGGGTGTGGAAGGCTATGGATCCGTGTGATTGGGGGTTGGCTTGCAAGTATTTTTTAATGTAGTTTCTTTAGAAATTCTATGAATTAATTTCCAGTGTATTATGATCCTATCAGGAATTTTACTGTTTATATAAGGTGCTTATTCAGTTCTTTTTTAACAAAAATTATATCATTAACATATATAGGGGGATCTGTATACTTCAATACACGGTATTGTCTGTATCCCTTTACAGCCATAAATTTTGTATATTCCTTAACGGCATCACCAGTGCCATGCAAGAACTCAACAGCTAACACCTTGATATCAACTTTCTCAAATGGGATTGTCTGTAAAACTTGAAGCTCAAATCCCTCAACATCCAATGAAAAAAAGTCAATGCTAGTTTGATTCAAAGCTAAAAGCAATGATTCTAGAGGAATCATTGGTAGTTTTGTCCCTGAGGTTAATCCCAATTTTGGCACTTTCATTCTATTTGTCATGTCCTGGGTTTTCGCATCAGCTGATATTTTGGATTTGTTTTTCATATTAAGTTTGCCACCTTGTCCTTTTTCGGGCCAGAATGGCATAATAGTTGCATAGTCATAGATCCCAATAGCTGCATTTATTGACCATGCTCTTCGGTTATGGCCTGAAAGAAGATAAAAAAGTGATTGTGAGAAACTTTTAATGCTTCAAGAATCTTGGCATCACAAGTAACAACCAAATAATTAATGTGCTTTCCTTTCTACATCTATAAATGTTATGTCACTGTAATTTAACATGATTGTAAACAAGTAGTGAAAATGTAGGTTAGTGACAGTAGGTAGATTCATAATAATAGTAATAGTTTACCATTCTCTACTGTTATATTTGTGAAACTTATGACGTTTCGCCATGGTGTACTACATGGCTTCTTCAGACGTTGTTGTGTGAGTATCTACGAGGCTCCATAAAAAACTAGTACCACTGAGACCCATAGTCTCTAGCATTGGCAGCATCTCCTACCCAGCAGCACGGGTACTTTCAAGCATACTCAACCCACTGAAAGGAAAAACGGACATGCCATAAAAAACAGCGCAGACTTCGTCAAGAAAATCAGAGACCTGGAAGTCCCTCCACCAAGAAAACTAGTATCATTTGACGTGTCATCCCTCCTCACTTGCATACCCATAGGTCTAGCTATCAAGACAATCCACAAGAGACTAATTACAGACAATAGCTGACAACAGAACACAGAACTACAGATAGACCAAATCACAGAACTTGTCCAGTTCTGCCTGGAGACCACCTATTTCGTATGTAGAGGAGTCATCTACAGACAGATACATGGAGCTCCCATGGGATTCCCAGTATCCCCACAGTGGCAGATTTGGTCATGGAAGACTTTGAATCAGAAGCCCTCTCCACAGCTCCCCACTCACCCCACGTCTGGTTCAGATATGTATATGACACTTTCACCATTTTACACCAACTATGCATTAATGAATTCACTGACCACATAAACTCTGTCAACCCTCACATCAAGTTTACAAGAGAAGAAGAAGAGGACAACCAGATACCCTTCTTGGATGTGATGGTAGTCAAAGAAGATGATGGCTCCCTTAGAACAAAAGTCTACAGGAAATCCACACACACTGACCAATATCTAAACTGGGACTCGAACCATTTACTTGACCACAAAATATCAATGGCCAGGACCCTCCTTCAAAGAGCAGAGGATATCGTCTCAGATCCAAAAGAAAAAAAGGAAGAGATTAGACACATCAAAGAAGTCCTAACCATTAATGGTTATAGACCTTGGGCCATTACCATCCCCAAAAAGAATAAAACAGCAAAAAAAGATGAAAAAGAAGAAACAAAAAGTAGCAACTCCTTCCCAATAGGAATTCCATATATTCCAGGTCTGACAGAAAAACTTGTCAGAATTTTCAAGAGAAATGGAGTGAACACCTACACCAAGCCCACCAACACCATCAGGCAATACCTTGTACAACCGAAAGATAAGACCCCCAAAGAAGACCAATGCGGAGTAATTTACGAGATCACATGCAACACATGCCAAGAACAGTACGTAGGTGAGACCAAAAGACAATTTAAGATCAGGTTCAAGGAACACACAGACATGAAACACCCAAATTCAGCCATCACAGAACACATCCAAGAGACAGGCCACACTTTCGATATAGACAACACCAAAATTCTGGGGAAAGAGGAAGGAAAAACAAGACGACAGATACTTAAAGCCCTCAAGATACACCAGAGGAACACGGCCCTAAATAACAACAGAGGGAGGGAGGTACCGCGCGCTGCTCCAGCAGCCTCGTTGTGATACTCACACAACAACATCTGAAGAAGCCATGTAGTACACCATGGCGAAACGTCATAAGTTTTACAAATATAAACAGTAGAGAATGGTAAACTATTACTATTATTAAGTAGTGAAAGGTTACCACACTAGTATTTCCCCATAAGTGTTATTGAAATGAAAGTCAGTGTTGCTTGTAAAGGTAATTTGGAAGATCGTGGAATCGAACTCACGGTCTCCCGACTATGATTCAGACCGGTCATATGTCATAGGCGGTTGCTCTACCGACTGAGCTAATCTTCCCTGACGAAGGACACACACTTCAACTTCGCCTATATGCTGCGTTGCGCAACCACACTGTCTGACACCTGTCGCTATATTTAGCTTTGTGCCAGCCTTAATCGACATGCACCCTACCGACTTCGTTTGTTGGCATGCTGTGATGCAGGATGCCATGCAGGATGCATTGTGTCTCTGAAGCACTTTCTTTACAGACTCCCCCAACTCCCTTCTCCTCTACAACCAGCTCACTTATGTGACGATCTCACTTTCACAACAGCCCCGATAGGGTACCGTATTCAACCTATCCCACTAGGGATCCGGGCACTACCCAGAGTCGCCATCACCTCGTGCTACTGGCTGCTTTGGAGAGTGAGCTAGGGAGTTTCTATACTACATCAGCGCTTCAGGGACACAGGGTTATCAGATCAGGAATTCTCCCGTGAAAGGGACCGTCCCATAGTCAGCTTTCGGTGACCGAGAGACCCGTAAGAATTCGCAGATCTAACTTTCCCACCACCCAGATCACACATACCCAACTATCTGAGTTCGAAATTCCCGGGCGGTAGCCCCCTCCCCCAGTGTCTTGCACACAGGGCCAGCCCACTGGACTAATGGACAATTTCACAGGGCGACTACCCGGTGGCTTCTACCGAAGCACCCGGGTCCTTGTCTTCCACCAATTGAAACGAAAGTCAGTGTTGCTTGTAAAGGTAATTTGGAAGATCGTGGAATCGAACTCACGGTCTCCCGACTATGATTCAGACCGGTCATATGACATAGGCGGTTGCTCTACCGACTGAGCTAATCTTCCCTGACGAAGGACACACACTTCAACTTCGCCTATATGCTGCGTTGCGCAACCACACTGTCTGACACCTGTCGCTATATTTAGCTTCGTGCCAGCCTTAATCGACATGCACCCTACCGACTTCGTTTGTTGGCATGCTGTGATGCAGGATGCCATGCAGGATGCATTGTGTCTCTGAAGCACTTTCTTTACATTATTGCCATTTATTAGGAGAACAAAAAACCACAAGTCATGTATTCTTGACAGAAAAGAACAGAAGACAATGATATTGCAGATCCTTATGTAACTGCTACACTACCTAGCTTTTCTTTTGCAAAATATTTCGTTATTCAATATTGACTTTCCCAGGACTTATCCTATTTTTTTTATACCCAGACATTTTTACAACCATTGTTATGTCCAGTCATTATTAGAAACTTGAGGTATTTTTGTTTAAAATCCCATAGATCTATCTTTATTAAGTGTAAGACATGTCCATTGGTGTTTATTGATCAACTAACATATAAATTAATCTTGCTAATAAAACATCAAGATAGTAAGCTGTAGTTTGACTTTAACCTCTGAGGAGTACATAAAGGTCAGGATCAGCCTCGATTAGCAATCCTTTCCAGCTCTTCTCTTGCTCCAAGTGCACTGTATTTGAAGCTGTAACACCATCATAGGCGCCCACCTAAAAATCAATGTTCAGGAAAATTTGTGACAGATATAATAGTTCTATTCCAGGGTTACTATAAATAGCACTAGCAAAAATCAATACGTCGTTGCAGTAACAAACAATCTGTAGTTGCATGGATATTTGGCCATATTTTGTTGTGATTTGTATTATTTTCTAGTTAGAAATTAAGTTTATGGAACTTTATTACGGAATACTAGATAGATGGATACCTAAGTTGCTGTGCATGATTTAGAAGATTTTTGTTATATTTATCAGTAGACACTAATTGTAATAAACGCTATTCACAAAGCCTAAAGCTAATCACAGAAGAAATTCTTTAGTAATAACTAATGTAAGACTTAGTCAGACTGCCTGGTAGTAAGAGGATTGATATTGGACATCATTATTATATGTTACATATGGATATATTATACATATAAAGTCACACAAGTACAATATGAAGAATGAATTTTTGCCTCTTCCATTATGATCTATGCATTGTAGTAGGCCAATTTGGTAACAGGATCACGATGTTTTTGTTCTGGGTTTAACTTCGCTTCTTATAGCAAAATATTTGCTCTCATCATATTTTCGAAAAAGTATTTCCAAAACATAACCACCAATAATGGCCATTGTATATCCTTCCATTTTATTATATTATCTAAAGTTTGCATTATCTTAGTCATCAAAAGAAGTCAAATAATTGAACATATCAAACATAGAAATTAAAGGTATAATAGCTATATTGTCAGTATAATCCTTCAATGTTGTTGGACTAGGATATGTTGTCTTCAATGAAAAAAAAATCTTTTCTAATATTTCACCTCAGTCTTCAATAATACCATACGGATCTACCTCAATTAAGAGGGGAAATATACCCTAGCATATTTTCAAATCTCAGCAAAAATCCATAGCCATTCTGACTAATTTTCTGACCATTTTCATTTCACAATTTTACAATTTCTCAAAATTTTCAAAGAAAATGGACCCCCATTCTCATTTCTCATAAAGAATCAAGGGCCATTCTCACATCTCAAAAGAGGTATATTTCCCCCTCTCAATTCCTAGGCTAAAAGCCTGCACATAATTCAACTAATCCAAGTTTTTCTTCTTTTAAATTTGTGTGACACACCTCTTTTCTTAAAATATTCTTGCAATTCTTTCACCGACTTCCCATGCCAAAGTAGATCTATTCATTTTGAAAAGTGTTTATAAAATACACAGAGTCAACTGGCAATAAATTTCACTATTATATTATATATAAATATTGTATATAGCTCTATGTGTAAATATATATTATATAATTATAACTACAAAATATACGACATATCAAACAACTGTATATTATTATATATAGTTTTTAAAATGTCACTGTCATTCAAATATGTAATCCTGATTCCTGTAGAGTCTATAGATCTAGTCCACAATCAACAACAAAATTAAAGTGTTTAAAGTGCGAAAATAGATGTCAGTGTCCACCCAATGGGTAATAAAGGTTTAGTAAACACAATCTAATTCACGAAATGGCATTTCTTAGCATAAATTTTAATCAGAGAACACTTTCATAAAATTACATTAAGCTGCAATATTAAAATCAATATTAAATACATGATTTTTAAAATAATTAGGTGTGTACCTCAGTTATTGATTCCCATTCTATGAATATCATGTGATACATATAGCCCATTTTAAACGCTATTAGACAGGTTATAGATGATTACAATATTTGGGGAAAAAGAAGCATGGAAAGTCCTCTAGAGACCACAAAGAAGTGGCTCTTTGCTTAAAAAAGGCCCTCTCTGATGATAGGGGATCGTTCACAAATGACGTCACCCGGTGGGGGTGGGGGTGGGTGGGTTGCAGCGAAAGATGACGAAATTTGACAAGGGGGTGGGGGTGGGGTGGGGGGTCTAGCACTTGTGTGGTGTCATCTATAAAAAAGTTAAAAAGTTGTAGTATCCATAACCATGATTTCACGGAGTGGGGGGGGGGGTGAGGCAAAGATGACATCACATACCAGGAGCGGGGCTGCAAAGTGGACGAAATGTGACACGGAGCATAAAGGGTCCTCTAAGGACCTTAAACAAGTGCCTCTCTGCTAAAAAAAAGCCCACTCTGATGATAGGTGGTTCCAAACAGGGGCTCATATAAACTTCCTCGTTCCTATTCTTCTAACATCATGAGGTGATTATAATACATTCTAAACATTAGTAGACATGTCAATAAACTATTATATGTTACAATATTTACAATAAAAGATGGATAAAGGGTCCTCTAAAGTTCTAAAGTTCCTCTAAAGTGGCTCTTTACTACAAAAAAGCCCACCCTGATCATAGGTGGTCCCAAACAGCGACTCATCTAGTTGTCTTCGTTTCTGTTCGAGTAAAATCATGAGGTACTTATAAACCATTTTAAACAGTAGTAGACATTTTCCTAAACCAATATATATTACGCTACTTTCAATACAACAAGCATAAAAGCTCCTCTAAGGACCACAGACAAGTGGCTATTTGCAAAAAAGCCCACTCTGATCAAAGGTGGTTTCAAACAAGGGCTCATCTAGTTGCCTTTCTATTCTTGTAACATCATGAGGTACTTATAATGCATTCTAAACATTAGTAGAGATGTCAATAAACTATTATATACTACCGAATAGTTACAATATGAGATGGATAAAGGGTCTTCTAAGGACCA
>CM032660.1:1810335-1854546 GCA_019095985.1 Streblospio benedicti | reverse complement strand
CAAACAAGTGGCTCTTTGCTCTAAAAAACGCCCTCCATGATGATAGGTGGTCCCAAACAGCAACTCATCTAGTTGTCTTCGTTTCTGTTCAAATAACATCATGAGGTACTTATAATCCATATTTAATAGTAGTAGACATGTCCTTAGACCAATATACTTTACAATACGTTCAATAATCGGGACCACCTAATCATCAGGGTGGGCATTTTTGGGAGCAAAGAGCCACTTGTTTGTGGTCATTAGAGGACCCTTTATCCATCTTTTATTGAAAATATTGTAATATATATAATAGTTTATCGACATGTCTATTATTGTTTTGAATGGATTATAAGCACCTCATGATTTTACAAGATTAAAAACAAAGGAGATTAGATGAGCCCTGTTTGGAACAACCGATCATCAGAGTGGGCTTTTTTAGGTAAAAGAGCCACTTCTTTGAGGTCAAAGAGAACCCGTTATGTTTTTAATTTAGTATTGTAATGTTTATTGGTCTAGGGATATGTCTACTACTCAAAATGGTTTATCAAAACCTCATTTGTTATCTAAACAAAGACAACTAGATAAGTTGAGGGACCACCTATCATCAGAGCAAAAGAGGCACTTTGGTAGGTTTCACTTCATTAAATGTTTTGGTAGGTTTCATAATCAATAAATGTAGCAGGCATGGTGTACATTGAAGAGCAATGAATACCATTCTATCTTCTAGCTCTTGTCCAGTAAACACATTTATAAAAGAGCACCTTTTTGTGTTTCCTGTCAACAAAGGCCGAATAATTAGGTAAGTGTGTAATAACAAAAATAACCTTACGGGTGTGTATTTCTACCTATCTATTACCCCCTACCCAATCACAACCCCACATGTAAAATTATTACTTGCCAGCATTCAGTTATATTTATACTTGTTTTGTAATACTATAAGCTATCCTTATTATTATATAAATGTGATAAATAAATAAAATACCAAAAAGAAACATGACCAGTAACTTATTAGTGATCAATACTATATATATAAAAACAATGCACATATGTGTTTATAAACCACGTCTCATAAACATGCTTCATCACGGTATGCGATATGAAAATAATCGAATTTTTCATACTGGGCTTTTCTGGCTCGGCGGCTCGCGTCTATGTAGAGCCCGCTCACACACCATCTATCGAATTTAATGAGAACTACAATGAAAGGCATTTTGTGCATTTTGCCTTTCGTCTTTTGGTTTTGGCTTTCGTCTTTTGGTTTTGCCTTTCGTCTATGTGAGGGGTGAACAACAACAAAACGATGTTTGTGCGTTTTGCCTTTCGTCTTTTGATTTTGCCTTTCGTCTCTTGTTTTTGCCTTTCGTCTCTTGTTTTTGCCTTTCGTGGACGAAAGGCATAAATGAGAGACGAAACTGAGGGTGTCCCACATGGCGCCCCGTAGTTACAAGTGTAAAAATAAACAGTAAAACAAAAATGATATACATTTATTATTAAACTAAAATGTACCTCAATAAAAAATCCTTCAGTCTTGTTATTTAGTATGCGATAAGCAACTTCAGCTGTAGGGGTCCATTTCTTATCCCAGCTATTATCCACGGGATAGAAAGGCCTCACTGACGGAGGATCTATTAGCTTCCTCACCAGCCTCACCAGCTGCTTGTTACTACACATTACATAAGTTTCTGATTTAAAAAAATATATTGGTATCGATAGTCATCATTATTTTTACACAAGGTACATAAGCGGCAATGAAAAATTCAACGGCAACCTGAGAAATCAATCTATGAATATGATAACTGACCAGACATTATTCATTGGAAATGAAATCATTTTCCGCATTCCATAGATGTAAATCGCTTACCTTGCATGAAGCTTTTGCTTCGCCATGCTGGCAAAATTAGCATAGATATTGGTCGTATTTGAGATGTACAGTGTGTAATCCTTCCCTGTGTTGAATTTGAGCTAAAGATATTCTCAATGGCTTGTCGAAAAAATTTGAAAAAAGACACCATCATCAAAATTACGGCAAATATTACAGCATATAATTTAGTAGGCTTTCCAAGCATATTGTAGAAAAATGTGGATAATATAATTTGTCTCAGACAATGAGGATACAGACGATATCACCTAATTGCATATCTGATAATTACATATATCATTTAATTGCATAAAGACTGTGAAACCACTTGTTAACGAATATCTTTTAAATGTAAATAAATGTAAATGTGGTTGTTTATAGTCGCAATTTACTGTTATCGTTAAAATGTATTGATAACTGCATACATGTATATTGCTTATTTGCATAAAATCTGCGTGGACCAAGGTTAAGCCCAGAGGCAGAGGCACTTTATGACGGCCTTGATGGATCTGTACAAGTACAAGTAGTACAAGTAGTGAAACTTGTTGAAATCTTCATATTCAAGGTCTTTTCTAATGCCCATATATGAAATAATTATGGAAATTGGTCTAAAATGCTGATTTTTTAGTTTTAATCATAATGGTCTCGGCTTTCCCCTAAAAGTGACAATTTTTTCTGTGCAGTAAGGGATGATGTACATTTTGTCATGAACAGCAAAACTGGAACAGTGTTCTCTTTTTTCTTGACCCCCCCATCCCCCCCAAAAGTGGAAACATAAAATATGTGACATGATCAAAAGAATATCTACACAGTGTTTCTCGATATTTATTCAAATATTACTCATATATGCCATAAGATAATATCTATTATATATCAGAATTTAAAATTATAATATTAATTAAATGTGAAATCTGCTGTGTATTTTTTAATGCCATATCTAAATAGTAAATAGTGGAATTCAGATATGAAAAGTTTTAGAGTGCGAGATAAAATATTAGAATCACAAAAACTTGAATATCCAAAAACTTGACCGCCAGGAGGCTCGACTGCGACGACGGGGGACGGAGGCAGATCGGAGTCCGGCACCATTTTTTGGCGCCGGAGAGTTTTGCGGCGTACAGCGAGGTGAACGGCGTTCATTTTTATCTCTACGGAGGCAGACTCTTCTGCCCAAGACCGTACCCAAAAAATCCTCTCTCTCAATAATTCAAGAGTGTGTTCAATGAGGACCATGACTCAGCCGACAGACACACAGCCCACTTGGCCCCAACTACCATCGATGGCCCCCCTTCACTATAACTGAAGAAGCGGTACTAAAATTGCTCAAAAGCGATCAACCCAACCAAGGCCAGTGGACCAGACTGTATTCCATATGTAGACTGCTGAAAAGAACTGGCAGAAGAGATAGCAGCTGCGCTTACCTTCATTTTTAGGCAAAGCCTACACACAGGTCAGGTGCCACTTCAGTGGAAAGAGCAGTGGATCACACCAATCTACAAGAAAGGTGCTAAGGGTGAGGCTGCTAACTATCGCCCTGTGTCCTTGACTTGTGTGACTAGCAAGCTCCTAGAACATATCATCATTCTGCACCCAGATACGTGCACATCTGGATACCTATGGCATACTCAGTATCTTTCAGCATGGCTTCCGAGCCAAACACAGTTGCGAGACTCAGCTAGCAATAACCATGCATGACATTATGAGGACCAATGACCATAGTACGCAAGTCGACATCGCGATCTTGGACTTCAGCAAGGCATTCGATGTTGTGCCCCACCTATCGCCTACTGAACAAACTAAAATTCTATGGTGTGAGTGCAGAAGTCCACCATTGATTAGAAACTTCCTAAGTGGTCGGTCTCAGCGAGTGATTGTTGACGGTGCAAAATCGGAAGAGGAAAGTGTGACCTCGGTGTTCCTCAGGGCACCGCCTTAGGGCCCCTACTCTTCCTCCTCTTCATAAACGACATTGAAAGTAATCTCAACACAGGAACCAGTATTCGCCTCTTTGCCGATGACTGTCTTCTGTATCGGCCAATTCACACCATAAGAGACCAAGTACTGCTTCAGCAAGACCTTGCCTCCCTCCAAGCTTGAGTATCACCTGGGGCATGAAATTCAACCCGACGGTGCAACATCCTTCGACTCGCTTCTGGTCTGCGTGGAACAATGAACTACTTCTACGAACTGCATAATGTGATCCTCGAAGAGTGAGCACCGCCAAGTACTTAGGGCGTGTGGATCTCCAACGACCTGTCCTGGACCCATCACGTGGACTATGTGGCCAAGAAAGGCAATCAAAAGCTGGGATTTCTACGACGAATCTCAGGGGTGCTCCATTAGCATCCAGACGCCCAGCCTATACTTCTTCACTTGTCCGCCGGGTCTCGATACGCAGCACCCATATGGGACCCCCATAAATTGAAGGACAGAGCAAAGCTCGAAAAATCCAGAGGAAAGCAGCGAGATGGGTAAAGTCGTCGTACTCTGCCGATACTAGTGTTACGGCTATCCTACAGGATCTCGGCTGGTCTGAGCTGGAGGAAAGAAGGAGAGTCTTGCGCCTAGCCCTGCTGTACAACATCTATTTTGGTAAAGTGCAGGTGAAGCACAGTGAAGTGGACCTCACCCTGAACTCTAGGCCATCTCGTATAAACAGCTATCAGATCCGCCCAGACCCCGGACCAAGACTCTGGTGTACTCAAACTCATTTGTGCTGCGAACTATTCCAGAGTGGAATGCCCTCTCTGACAACACAATTTCAGCTGGCTCTGCTACCACCTTCCAAGAGTCAGCTCGCCGCCTTCAAGCCATAAAACAATCACTCCGTTCCCGTGTTGGCCCTTATGGGTATTTAGGAACTACTTATTTAGACTTAGACTTAGACTTAGACGGACTCCGTTGGTGCCAATGCATCTTCGTGCGGCGACCAGCGAACTCAAAAAAGATCAAAGAAAATTTAATCCAATAATCCCTCCGCCCGCGGAGCTTTTTACGCTTGGCGTGAAAAATCCACTTCTCCAGAGAAGTGGAGCGAGTCCGCGCAATTTTTGCTCGCTGAGGTGATGCGGAGGTAGCGCGGAGTCCGCTGGCCGCCGCGTCAAAGCCATGCGAAGCCGTCGCCCCTATTTTTCATCTTTTTACGGACTCTGTCATTTTTTTTCGACTAAAAACTTACGCGCAGTCGGCTCCGGCAGTCCACTCTGACAGGGGGTAACAACACTGTTCCACTTTTTGAGCGTGACAAAATGTAGTCTATATCATCCCTAAAAAAGATGGAAAGAAATATTCAATCAATAAAATAATTACATTTTATGAACCAACAAACTTTGTTCTAGCATATATGTGAAAAGGAAAATAATTAGTTTTTTTCTTTTATGTACCTTTTTATCTAAAGCAATATGACGTCATCATGAATAATAAAGATGACCGATGTGGTAGGCCAAACAACTCATAATGGAACTTTTCATAATGGAAACTTCCCTCGGTCTTTGAAAAGCATAACGTTCACGCTTCCTTTATATATTTCCGGATCCGGTAAGGACATTGCGCAATGAGTTGGTTTTCAGTTTCAAAGCAAAATTTATCATTGAAAATTACATGATATAATACTCTTTGTCATTGTGATTTAAGACAATAGTCGTACTCTTGGAAACTGTGCACTCAACTGCTTGGAGGATTCATTACTATGGCTGCAATATTTACTCCCACCAACCAAAAAAAAAGATTAACAAATATTGCAATTGTCAGATTGAAGAAAAGCTGGCAAAAGATTTGAAATTGCATGTTACCCGAATAAAGTTACATCATGGCGAAATGGCGTGTATGTATTTGTATGTACTAGTACATCTTAGTTCAAGCAAGTAATTTACACAAGTAAATAGGAAAGGGGGTTGTCACTAGCATCTGTTTTTGGTAGGCTTACTGAAAAGTAAAATTTTGTATAGATTTAAAAAAAGGGGGGGTGGTCTGGATCTTAGATATGTAATTCACAAGTAAGCCAGTCTCAGATGAGACTGGCAATACTTATGAGGCAACGTGTGTGAATGGGAGGCCACGTGGTGTTTGTACATGTACCTCTCCAGAGGCAGGCTAGGTAGCCAACTGGGCCAGTGGGGGGGATCACACTCAGCTATAGTTTTCAAACTAGGTGAGTTCTTTTTACGCAGCAGGTGTGTTGCTCTCCCTCTACACGAGACACACCTTTTAACGGGGCTTCCGAACCTCCGCTTGAGCGTCATGCTACCGTCTAGTAGTAACACTGTACGGTGGCGGCCGTGCTTTGGTGGAAATCAGCAACCAGTGGCAGAGGCACAACGTATCGGGTTTTGGCCCTATACTGTGTCTGCCTTGACCGGGCCGCAAACCGGCCCCATACGGCAACTCCTGTTTTCAAGTCGTACGCTCTAACCACTGAGCTACTGAGGAGTGTCTTAATCTTTAGAAATGGTTTATGTGTCAGAAAAGGGGGGTCAAGACATTCGTGTTTAAAAAGAATACATTGGATCTATATGAAACGCATTTTCTAATGGCAGATGTGATGTTTAACATTGCAGGGATATATCTCAGTTCAAACTCCTCATAGTCAATGTGGCCAGTGCTATAACAGGAGCACTAGCCAAATATTATTAGTACCCATAAATTGCAGATCCAAATATACGCAGGGGATTGTGCCGCCCTCTTTTCCCACCAAAATACTTCATTTTCATAGGATTTTCATGAAATCCTGGTAAGTCCCCCTTCTTTTCCTGAAGTGCGCCCCCCTTAAAAAACCTGGATCTGCCTATGGTACCAGGTATGCAGGTGATATTGAAAGGACACTGGCCAAAATCTGAAAAATGCTGAAAAGGCGGAGCGCCATCATTGGCCCGATTATGAGCGCCATGATAGGCGCCTAAGTATATAACTAGGGGGCCTGGGGGCATGCTTCCCCCAAATTTTTTGAAATGGATGTGTCTAGAAGCCTCTGGTGCATTCTTTTCTGAGAAAGTAGTTTTTTTATTTTGATGAAATGGAGGTATCTATATCATGTTTTGTTTTTTTAATGATTTTACAAGTTATTACGGTTCACTTTAACACATACATGTATTTGATAAAAAAAAAACTTGATAGAAAAGGCAATCGCCAAAGTGGCAGGTGCAAATTGAAGCCCACTCGCCAAGTGGATTAAGCACTAGGTTTTGGCTAGTGGCGATTGTGAGAGATATTCCCCGACATTGATAGTGTGCAAGTTACGCCTGGCAAAATCATTCAGTTTAGAATCTACAGTTCTCCCTCTACGTGTTTTGATGGATTTCTAGTCGGCTGTTTATGGCGTGGTTTTAAATTGCTCTACATGCTTTTAATGCGCCGCTTAAATGAAAAAAAACTTTCATTATTCTCAAAACATCATATTGCTTCTCTACAATAATACTTGTCCGGCCACTGAGCATAACCTTTAAAAAAGATTTATAGAAATCAGGGGCTGTTGGTTTGGCTGCCAAGAAATAGCTAATATTAGCTAGGGGGTTGTAGATATTTTGTCATCCCAAAATCAGGGTCTTCTCGTGCTGATTTTATATACATAACCGACTGTCATCACTGTCAAAGAGCCTTCCCTTTTCATGTTTTACTCAGAATCAGTCATTCAGTCAGCAAAAAGTGTGTCCAAATCTAACTTCATAGTCGAATTTATATGGCATGTGCCACTGACAGGGGTCGCTTTTTCCAACCCCTCAGTTTCACTAAGGGTCATGATTTCGACATTCCCGTCAGTTTCACTAGGGAGGTTCAAAGTTCAACCTAGCTCTATTTTCATGTGATTTTGCATTATTGAGGCATATAGTAAATATAAGTTGTTTTAAATTTTGTTGTTTTCATTACAGTATCACACAGAATGAGACCCCCCGGGCTTATTTACCCATTCACCCCTGAAGTACACCCCTGAGAAAAGTCTAAGATGCATCTTGATGACTTCAATAGGGATACCCCAACCTTAGGCTCTGTTTGTTTACGAACCTGCTATGAGGTTCATATGCAAACACCATGTAGCCACCCTATGTGATAATCATTAACAATTGATGGCTGCAGGGTTTCCACAAATTAAAATGAAAATATAACCAAATTATCTCGCCTTGGCACTTAGTATTGGTCACCACTATCCGTTATTCAGTTTCCATTTCTATTGAGTAAACACAGCCAGGTTGCCATTTTAATGCTGGGCGGTAATTATTAGCTCGTGAGATTGTGTACACATGGGCTGTCAACATAATAACAAACAGAAAAGGTCTGCCTGGCAAGTAAGCAGATGAGAGGAGTGGCTGGGGTTGTTGAAACAACCATTCTTGCATGATGTCCTTGTAGAAATCAAGTTGACTATTTGTGGGCTTGACATGCATTTTATTTATATCAATTAATATTAAAATTCTTGTTACAAATGTACAAGCAATTTTTTTACATTATATAATACAATACAATAATACATTTTACAAAAACTTTGTATGATGGAAATTCATTATAAACATCAGTTACAAATATTTTTGCCCAGGGATAGGACATTTCATTTCAAATGATTCTTGGTCTCAAATAGAGGTAATGGCAGTCTCATACGTCTTCCAAATGTTTTCCAAACTAGGACGTCAAGTGCTTCAGTGGCCGAGTGAACAAGGAGTTGGAATAATGACCACTGACCTGGTGTAAAATCTTAAGTTGTGAAAGTACCTTAGAATCACGACTATAAATTAATTTATTGATTACATTTTTCTAATTGTTATTTTGAACCCTAATTTAATATGGTGTTAAGTACAATAGCTACAAGAATGAAAGAACCACCTACAACCAAATTATACATTTTAGTAATTTTATTTAATTAATAATGTTACAACATACTAAAGATTGTTTCTCTACTGTATGCAAGAAATTTTTCTTCAAGCCAAAACATGGACTGATATGACAATACTTACACATAAATAAACAATAAATTATGTACTGGTCACAGTAGTACATCTTAAGCTGTTGACGGAATTTTCTTTAGGTGCAACTAAAGCTACACACCCAAGATAGACGGAGAATTCTAGACTAGGCTAGCATACTGGCATATCAACTTTAATTGAGTCCCTCTTTTGTATTAATATTCTATGCATTATAATTATCTATAATTATCCTTTAATCAAATAATCAAACTTGCAAGTGCTCCAGTCATGTATAAAGACACAGATAAAAGCCGACAGAGTATACCGGAATTTGATTGAATTAAAAATAATTTACGTGACATGATATAGTGTAGTTTTTTTTAATCTATAAACTAAGAACAACTCTAATCGTACACTATATATTTCATGATTATTCATTAATATATCAATCAAACATTGGCAGTGCTCCATTCATGTATGACACAAATATATAGGCCTAAGCTAAGTTCAAAGAAATCCATACAGAACGTTACACGTAATAGCGTGTATATGATGGACCGAGGAAGCTTGCCTTAATGGACCGAGGAAGCTTGCCTTAATGGACCGAGGAAGCTTGCCTTAATGGACCGAGGGAGCTCACAATTAAAATGGACCGACGAAGCTCGTGGACCGAGGAAGCCTGCACCCTAAAGTGGTAGGCCAAACAACTGTTCATAATGGAAACTCCCTCGGTCTTTGAAAAGCATAACGTTCACGCTTCCTTTTTATATTTCCGGATCCGGTAAGGACATTGCGCAATGAGTTGGTTTTCGGTTTCAAAGCAAATTTATCATTGAAAATTACATGATATAATACTCTTTGTCATTGTGATTTAAGACAATAGTCGTACTCTTGGAAACTGTGCACTCAACTGCTTGGAGGATTCATTACTATGGCTGCAATATTTACTCCCACCAACCAAAAAAGATTAACAAATATTGCAATTGTCAGATTGAAGAAAGCTGGCAAAAGATTTGAAATTGCATGTTACCCAAATAAAGTTACATCATGGCGAAATGGCGTGTAAGCATGTATTTGTATGTACTAGTACATCTTAGTTCAAGCAAGTAATTTACACAAGTAAATAGGAAAGGGGGTTGTCACTAGCATCTGTTTTTGGTAGGCTTACTGAAAAGTAAAATTTTGTATAGATCTAAAACAAAGGGGGTTGGGGGTGTCTTAATCTTAGAAATGGTTTATGCCAGAAAAGGGGGTCAAAGACATTCGTGTCTAAAACAATACATTGGATCTATATGAAACGCATTTCTAACGGCAGATGTGATGTTTAACATTGCAGGGATTATCTCTCATTTCAAACACCTCATAGTCAATGTGGCCAGTGCTATAACAGGAGCACTAGCCAAATATTATTGGTACCTGCCAAAATTTTGCAGGTGATATTGAAAGGCCAAAATCCGAAAATGCTGAAAAGGGGAGCGCCGAAGGCACAGTTATGAGCGCCATAGGTGCTAAGTATAGCTAGGGGGGCCTGGGGGCATGCTTTCCCAGAAATTTTTTGAAATGGATGTGTCTAGAAGCTCTCTGGTGCAATCTTTTTCTGAGAAAGTAGTTTTTTTATTTTGATGAAATGGAGGTATCTATATCATGTTTTGTTTTTTAATGATTTTACACGTTATTACGGTTAACTTTAACACATACATGTATTTGATACAAAGAAACTTGATAGAAAAGGCAATCGCCGAAGTGGCAGGTGCAAATTGAAGCCCACTCACCAAGTGGATTAAGCACTAGGTTTTGGCTAGTGTCGATTGTGAGAGATATTCTCAGACATTGATAGTGTGCAAGTTACGTCTGACGAAATTCATTCAGTTTAGAATCTACAGTTCTCGCCTCTACGTGTTTTGATGGGTTTCTAGTCGGCTGTTTATGGCGTGGTTTTGAATTGCTCTACATGCTTTAATGCGCCGTTTAAATGAAAGAAACTTTCATTATTCTCAAAACACATCATATTGCTTCTCTACAATAACACTTGTCCGGCCACTGAGCATAACCTTTAAAAGATTTATAGAAATCAGGGGGCTGTTGGGGTTTGGCTGCCAAGAAATAGCTAATATTAGCTAGGGGGTTGTAGATATTTTGTCATCCCAAAATCAGGGGTCTTCTCGTGCTGAGTGTATATACATAACCCGACTGTCGAGACTGTCAAAGAGCCTTCCTCGTAGTTTTACTCAGAATCAGTCATTCAGTCAGCAAAAAAAGTGTCTCACCCGGGGGGGGGGGTCACCACTGGCATAGTCGTCCTATATGGCATGTGCCACTGACAGGGGTCACCTTTTCCAACCCCTCAGTTTCACTAAGGGTCATGATTTCGACATTCCCGTCAGTTTCACTAAGGGAGGTTCAATATCTCTAGCTCTATTTTCATGTGATTTTGCATTATTGAGGCATATAGTAAATATAAGTTGTTTTAAATTTTGTTGTTTTCATTACAGTATCACACAGAATAATACCCCCCCCCCCCCCCCCTTACCCATTCACCCCTGAAGTACACCTCCTGAGAAAAGTCTAAGATGATGCTGGATCTTGATGACTTCAATAGGATACCCCAACCTTAGGCTCTGTTTGTGAACTAACCTGCCTCTGGAGGTTCATGTACAAACACCATGTAGCCACCCTGTGTGATAATCATTAACAATTGATGGCTGCAGGGTTTCCACAAATTAAAACAAAAAATATAACCAAATTATCTCGCCTGGCACTTAGTATTCGATACTATCCGTTATTCAGTTTCATTGCTGTGGGCGATCCAAACACAGCCAGGTTCATGCGTCAGGCGGTAATTACCGCGCCTAGGTAATATTGCATTTCACATGGGCCGTCAACAAAGGGTTAAATGAAAAGGTCTGCCTGGCAGACAGCACAGTAGTTGGTTGTTTGGGTGTCAGAAACAACCTACATATTCTCAAGGTGTCCCAGACTTCAAGTTGACTATTTGTAAAGGGCGACCCATATTTCATGTTTTCACCACGTTCAAATTCTTGTTACAAATGTACAAGCAATTTTTTTTAACCCGTTCAGTATTTTTTTCATATCCGAATACATCCTCTTCAAAAACGTGTGATTCTTAAAACATCAATAACTGTGGAAATCAAACTTTAATAATACAAGATTAGGTCTATAAGCATTTTTTTTAAAATGACGGCCTGGTCGACATTTTAAGGTTGGTCGTCGGTTTGGGCAACCTAGGTTTTAGAATTACTGTGCTCTCTGCTCGGGTGTGCTTCGTTCAGTGAATGAAACCAACATATTGACAACTTTATGAAGATTATAGATCCAAATTTGATTTCATATTATGATGCTTGTAGAGAAAAAGATATTGATGAAGTTCTTCAATCACAAACTGTGTTCACAAATGTGTCTAAGGGTCAAGTTGCCAAAAATGATGATCTGAAACGAGCGTTTGACAGTGTGAATATGTCGGAAATATGTCTACAGGTATTGTGATACGAACTTTGAGTGTTAATTATCTCCTACTTAATTAGTGCTGCTTAATACAACTCATATGCAATGTCAGGTGTATGCAAATGGATGATGACTGATGACATACATTGTACTATGAAATTTCAAATTTTATCTAAATAAATCCTATGATAAATTAAGAAGGATTTAGTCACTATTCAAAAAGTAGTTGCCAACTAGACAATAGATCGTATTCTTCTACAAATTGAACTGTTTTCATTCATTGAATTTAAAAATATTTCAGATTCTTTCCAAAGGTGAGCTACAAGTCTCTGAGAAAGAAAGAAGCAATCAACTTGAAGCTACATTTAGAGAAATTGCAACAATTGTTTCTGATAAATGTGTTAACCCAGAAACAAATAGGCCATACACTGTCACACTAATTGAAAGGGCCATGAAGGATGTTCATTTTGCAATTAAACCAACGAAAAATACTAAACAACAGGTGAACACAGTTTTTTTTCTCTTTCCAGGGATTACAGGTTTCATTGAAGTGGTTATAAACTTCTAACGGTCTATGTATGTGCATATAAACACCTGTATGTCTATTTGTCTCCAAACAGCCTACAGTGTCAACTAATGAAGCAATTTGGTTCAAATGGTACATAATAAACTAAATATACTAGGTTAGAGGGGACACATAAATAAACATAAATATAAAATATATATATATATATATATATATATATATATATATATATATATATATATATATATATATATATATATATATATATATATATATATATATATATATATATAAAATATGTAATATAAAAAATAACCATAAATATTTAGTGGCATTGGCAGAGCTGGTAAGATTTCACGAGGGCCTGTAGCACAGGTGTCTAATACATAGTTTGGAGAAGTTTCCCACACTGCCCATTGTCTTGCAAAATGGCATACTTGTTCCCCGTGACTTGTTCTTGAGCAAGTGTGCCAACATGACAGATGCTTTATTTAACCTTGGTATTGTGGCTATAGTTTTTGTTTGTGTTTGTTTTTAAGGCATTAGAAGTCATCAAAAAACTAAAGGAAACAGAAACCATCAAAATTCAAAGAGCACAAATGAGACTTAAAGTATCTTTGTCAGGTAAATATTTTTTTCAAAAAACAAAGATTTGCGGAGTCGTTAATACACGACTATGACTATGGTAGTACCATTTTCGACACATACATGATGATTACTTGCAATATGATCGTAAATATTTTTATAATACCGGTATCTTATGGTTGCATTTTCAATATATTATAACTTCACTGCTAGAAAACTTGACAGATGCAATTTTATCTTTTGAGATATAATTAGAGATTTATCTAAATTTGATGTTATATCTACGCAATGGCTTGTTAGTTTCATCCTACAAAAGCAAAATATATATTTTTTCAAAGAAAAACGTATTTTGTATATGAAGTATTTATTTAAGTCCAGACGCTAACAGCAGAGTGATGTGTGTAGAGCAATTCTAGATTTCGCAGGTGCGACTCCACCCGGAAGTGGTATGCTGGGGACGTTGTGAACCAACATATCTGGATGCATTATGAAACATTATGACACCTTTCCCTTTTATCAAGAGAATACGAGAATGAAACGTATTACTTTTATGCATTATAAATTTAGGCCCCATTAACATTTTGAATTTACTGGTCGCACTTGTGCACTGCCCTATACAACTTGTGACACATCATATGACAATCAATCAAACTCTAACCTAACTATACAAGTCAAGCTCCTGACACGTCACATGTAAAACGTTTAGATATTATTAAGTAACGAATTTCCAATCAAATCAAATTAAAGAAAGGAATACATATAACAAATTGCAACAAATTTCCAATCAAATCATTAAAGAAAGGAATACAAATAACAAATATCATAATGTACGTAAGGTCCTGAGTAACAGACTCCGCATTTGTTCACATATTCTCAATTAGGCGTTGTGGTTTGGTGACGTTCCGCAGAGTGCGCCTGATAGCTGATTCAGCTGGAGGTTTCTTTGGTGTTTCCTGAAAAGTTACCGCGCCTGATAGCGATGGTAGTGGCAAGCAGGGTTGGCATCGACATGTCATTGACATATGTCGATATTTATGACATTTATTTTTCTCAGAATTCGTGAGTCATTTTGACATTTATGACATTTATATTTCTTAAAATTCGTGAGTCATTTACACGTTTTTGAATTGCTATAAATGTCAATTAGCCTTATATGTTCAAAGGATACATGAAATCAGAAAAATACATGTCATTAACAGTGTTCACGCTAGGAAGTTGGCTGACGGAGTGGAGTCCCTTGGGACTCCATGACTTGAAAATTTGGAGTCCCACTCAAAGATTTTGGAGTCCCACATAAGTGTTTGATTATCAATGTCGAAAAAATAAAACCAACCATCTAAGATATTGATTATGCATTTCATAATATAATCTATTTTCCTACATGTCATTTGTGCTATTGAAATTGGAAATATATATAAAAACAAATCAAGTGTCATATGATATACATTGTATTCCTTCCTGTGGTCCTGTGGTCAAGAACTCCAATAAATCAATTCAAATAAACTTGCTAATAATGCTTTGCATCAAGGAAACATTTTTGATTGAATTATCTCTTGCACATGCACACACACACACACACACACACACACACGCACACACACGGTAATATGGTAATATGGTTAAACATATTATAGGTGTCCAACATTATTAAAGGCTTATCTATAAAGCTTCCCAACTTATCTAGACCCACATGTGCAATGATGAATACAAGGCTCGCCTATTTTCAAAACATTAGTGGATTGACACCATCTACATAGATAAATATGACCTACAAATAATTCCTGACTAGCAGGCGAGTCACAGTCACAGCTAGATAAATCACCAGTGCATGTTACTTGCTGCATGCTGCCTCTAATAAAATCATTAGGCTAGCTGGAGTCTAGACACTAGCTGTGAGCTGTAACATAAAAATTCTCTTAGTCATGATTTTTACATGACTCATTTACAAAAAATAGCCCCACCACATAAACATTTTTTTTTCTTTTTTATTTTTTTTTAAATATTTTTTAAACACAAAATGTTCAGAAATATAGGCATATCTTTAGGTACATAAATAGAAACCGTCAGCCACATGTCACTTCTGTGAATTCTGTGGTTCTATCTTAGATTATTTATCAACGTCGCCCCAGCCTTCTTTTTTCATTTTGTGACCTTGTATTCAAGCAATTGATGAAAATTTTCTAACATCCATATTTGAGATTGTGTTTTCTTCTGTCATGAACGATATTACAATAGGTACAAGATTTTACCAAGTTTATGCCATAATCCAATGTTATCAATCCATTTTTTAAAGTGTTGACACAACAAAGATGTTTATTCCATTGATTGGATGATAACTGTATCTACCACCTCTCTTTATAAAATGTTAATTCAACAGAAAACTATTTATGCAATTTCTTGAAATCTTCTCAAATTATGAAATTAATACGCAGTAGTACTTGCTGAAATGCTGAAATAAGGTCCGAGGTACAGTGAAACCTATCTATGTAGGCACCTTTATATTTAGGAGACCCGTATTGTATGGACACATTTATCTTCTCCAATTACATCAATGCCATATTAAAAACCTCTCTGTTTAGGACATCTGCCTTACATGGACAATTTTCATTTTTTACACAGGTCTTCACATGGGATAGGTTCTACTGTATTTCATTGTACTTCTTAATGGCTTAAATAATCCCCCCAGACTATTTCACTTGAATAATACAGAAAAAACACAAGAGTGCAGTGAGGCATTAATAAAGTCTAATGCGAGGCTACCAACATTTCACAGAATCACATATTGGTTTGTCTGATGATCTGTTGGGTTTGATAATTATCATCCTCTAATTTTTTTATTGCTCTTTACATACTAAACAAAGTTAAAGATATGTGCTTATTCCTTGAATCAAATTATCATGATGTATATAATTTTGCTATATTTTTTTATCAGTATGATGTGATGTTTTCTGGAGCCTACCAAAAGTAGTCCTAATCTCCTTCATGAATATTCACACACATAATGAACTACTAATGAGCTGGGAACGGCCATTTTGAAATATCTGTCATAAAAGCTAGTCATATTTGAAATTACTATTTTTGCATTAAAAGGATATATTTCAAAATTCTAAGGCTGGGGCGATTTAAAGAAATATCTCCTCTATACAAGAGATGTGTTTCTATCTAATGACACACTATCAGTGGTTCAGTATATGTACGTAAACATATGGTCATTATTTCACAAAAAATGCCCTTTAAAAGCATTTTTTTAAAAATTCACTTCTGAAAAAAATTGAGAAAAATTCTTAAATCATGTTATACCAATGATTATGAAAATCATCTATATTAACTCAAAATTAGGAAAGTAAAAAATATGTTCTGGGCTTCCCCCTTAATTATTCCCATATATGTCAAAAGAACACGTGAAATCAGAAAAATAAATGTCATACCCAAGCCCCGATTTGGGAGACTATACACACAATGCCTGTAGGCTATAAACTCAACTCAACTTGTGGAGACGGCTCAAGTCGCATTTTGCCATGCTGAATCCTTTTTTATTTTTGAACTAAAATATGTTTATACCAACTCAACTCAGAATTCAGCACGAAATTCAGCCAAACGCCCCGGGATGACCCCGTGGTTTCAAACGAATGACGTACATCACGTTCAGATAACTACGGCACACGTATGTTGATAAACGTGGTTGCTGCACCTACTGTACTCGATCATGGATAATAACAATGAAGATTAGACATCCAGGTTAAATTATACCTGTGTACATAATATTTAGTCTATTCAACTGGATATGCATACAATGAAACGGCCTACATATTGTAGATCATAGTATAATGAAATAGTTCGCATTCATAGCTATTTTATTTACTATGGAAGTACGTCATTTGCCTAATTTTTTTTATCCCATACCTGCATAGTGACCTCCATTTTGACAGCAATATCACTGTATGAAACCCATGATCAAGTGTTGATAATTTAGATTTGTGATGTACAAAGCTGTTTAAGGTTTCATGCAATGACGAGGGTTAATTATATGTGTAACAGTGGTTACTATGTGTATATTTTACTGATTTGAATTGTTAGGCAATAGCATGCAAGACTAGCTTATACACATGGGGACAAAAAATTGATAACGGACTCAAGTTTCATGCCGTATTCTGAAATAAACAATGTCCATAACCGGATCGGCATCCACTTTTCATCTTGCAAGCTCAGGTCTACAGCATCCACACTGTCATGACACTCCCACACCGTCACCTGAGATTAGTACATTACCAACCACTGTTCTAACACAGTAGCCCACTACCCATTTTGACAGTTTTTAAATCTCCCCGGACAAAGTCCGAAGGGGGATTTCTAGCTTTGCTTCTGTGCGTGCGCCCGCCCGCGTCCACATGCTTAAAAGCTTATAACTTGAACACCATGAGAGCTATTGCTTTGAAAATTAAATATGTTTAGTTTGAGGACAATCGTATGTCTCAAAAATTTTTGTTTGTACTTTGGCCTACTTTTGACGAACTTATGACCTTACGTACAAATATCTTGTTACAGCACTTTAGGGAGAAGTATTTGGCCGATTGTCGCCAAACTTCAAATGTAGCTTCGATGTACTACTCTCCAGACCTGATTAGATTTTGGTGTACTTTGGCCTACTTTTGATGAAGTTACGATGTGTTTTAAAAAAAATATTACGTAATTGTGTTTATCTGTCTTCTGGGAACAGTTTATGACTTATCATCACCAAACTTGACATTTGGTATGTCTATATCACTCTCCTCACGTGATTTGATATTGGTGTACTTTGGCCTACTTTTGAACTTATGAGCGTTACGTAATAAACCTTGTTAACACTCTACAGGGAGAAGTATTTGACCTATGGTCACCAAACTTCATATTTAGCTTCGTTGTACTACTCTCCAGAGCTGATTAGATTTTGGTGTACTTTGGCCTACTTTTGATGAAGTTACGATGTGTTTTTAAAAACAAATTATTACGTAATTGTGTTTATCTGTCTCCTGGGAACAGTTTATGACTTATCATCACCAAACTTGACATTTGGTATGTCTATATCACTCTCCTCACGTGATTTGATATTGGTGTACTTTGGCCTACTTTTGAACTTACGAGCGTTTATACATAATAAACCTTGTTAACACTCTACAGGGAGAAGTATTTGACCTAAGGTGACCAAACTTCATATTTAGCTTCGTTGTACCACTCTCTAGAGCTGATTAGATTTTGGTGTACTTTGGCCTACTTTTGATGAAGTTACGATGTGTTTTTAAAAACAAATTATTACGTAATTGTGTTTATCTGTTTTGTGGGAACAGTTTATGACTTATCATCAACAAACTTGACATTTGGTATGTCCATATCACTCTCCTCACGTGATTTGATATTGGTGTACTTTGGCCTACTTTTGAACTTACGAGCATTACATAATAAAACTTGTTACCACTCTACAGGGAGAAGTATTTGACCTATGGTCACCAAACTTCATATCCAGCTTCGTTGTACCACTCTCCAGAGCTGATTAGATTTTGGTGTACTTTGGCCTACTTTTGATGAAATTACGATGTGTTTTTTTTTAAAACAAATTATTACGAATTTGTGTTTATCTGTCTCCTGGGAAGACTTTATTACCTATCATCACCAAAACTTGACATTTTGTATGACTATGTCACTCTCCTCACGTGATTTGATATTTGAGTACTTTGGCCTACTTTTCAAAAATGGCCTGATCGGGGAAATGGCCTGATCGGGGAAGGGGAGATTTACGGCGTTCCCGACGACTACTAGTTTATGTTTATGAGCTTCAGAAAATCACTGTTCTCCCGTTCACATAGAGTGAGATACATCCCAGTGGACATTTTATGGTGGAATCCACGTAGAAACGAAGCATCCTTATCCACGTGGATATTTGGTGGGGGAAAAAAGTGGAACCAGCAACATTTTTACACATGAATTGGTGGTGGAAATATGGAGGTATAATCAGGGCCACAAATACGAGAAAAATCATACTTGCCCATAGGACAAGTATTCTGAAAAATATACCCGTCCTAACTAAGATTTACACGTCCAAATTAACAAACTCCATGTAAATTCAATTGAAACTGATGTCTGGTGTGACTGAACATACTCGTCCATGGGACAAGTAACTCAAAATTTTTACTCGTCCTGATAACACAGATACCCGTCTCAGACGATAGGACGGGTACTTATACGTGGCCCTGAGTATTTCTGGGGTATTTTACTAGTCTTAATCTACGTGGATTATCAATTTTATTTCCACCATCGATTCAAAATGGTCAGAGATGTCATTTTGCAAGATGTTTTTTCTTTCATTTCCCGCCATCATTCAATAATACCATAGCATCAGCCAATCAAAAACAACCTAAATCAAACCAAAATAGAAATTATAAATGCTCACATAAGTCACATTCAATGATATCCAATACTGTAAAACTGTGGCTATTAAATTTTGCGATTTTCATCTATATATAAATTATTTTGTGACTATTTAATTTTACGATTTTGGTCCATCCTGGACCTACTTTACATAGGCTATTACTGTTTTCTGACTATTTAAGTTTGTGTTTTTGCACCCACGCACGAAATTCGCAAATTAAATTGTGCGCAAACATTTCTAGTTTTGCAATATACGGAACCGGATTGCCAGAAAACGTGGTCTTGGAACATTTCAGTCTGGAACATTGCGTGATACACAGTGTAGATGTAACTGTGCTTCAGTAGATCCTTATAAAATCGATTTATGTGGTATCTGCTGTGTGAATTTGTGTTAGTTAGCTTAATAGAGCATCAATCGCACTGATTGGCCATGCTTACAATCCGTGAGTTTACGTATGACGTGAGCTCCCCTGTTATAGAGGTCACCGAATTTCACGTCAGACGTAGAATTCACGGTTTATGTGAATGGCCGTTTTAGAGACTGGTGATCTACATCTACAAATATCAATTATTAACAAAAATATTTCACTATGACATGCTCTAAGACCTACCGCCATGTACAATGCCCATTAGTGACATTTGACAAAGCCGCATTGTGTTTAGATGGTTTCATTTGAAACCAATGCAATGTTATGAGTGGGAAAGGGAACACCAATCTCTATTGTTGTGGAACAGAGTTGTTTGTTGTTTCCATTCTACATACATGTACACACAAATAACTAAATTTAATGAAACTAGGAGGAATTTATACATGTTCAAATTAACAATTATTTAAGTGATTAAATTTAGAGGCTTTTGTTGTGTGTGTGTTCTTTTACTTATAAGTTAAAATTATCCTTTTATTTTGTATGTATCAGTTTAAGTACACATATAGTTATAGTGAAAGTATACACCACATCTGTATTTAAGCCTTTTGATCACTTGATTTCGGTGTATGTCTCTTACAAGTTAGAGCTTTTACAGGTGCACTGATTTCATTCAAACTTTACACAACTATGAGGTATGAGGCGACATCGCAGTGATTTGATATTTTTGGGCACTCTGCCAATTAAATTGTGCTTTCTAAAAGGCAATTTTTTCACATTTTTACTGATATTCAATGCTCTTAAGCCAGCAAGAAAAAAATCAATATTCAACCCAGCAGCACATTGCAGCAAACCGCACCTAGTAGACTTTTGCTGTTGGCAACAGCAAAAGTCTATTTGGTGAGGTTTGCTATGTGTGCATGGTAAAGGAGCCAATATATAGACAAAACCGGGTGAGTTGTTAACATTGATTTTTTTATTGGGCAAGTTCTTGGGGCGTATCACAACTCGCCCTTCGGGCTCGCCGTGATACGCCCCAAGAACGAGCCCAATAAAAAAATCAATGTTAACCAACGAACCCGGTTTTGTATTTATCAGTCTTTTCTAAACAATTATAATATTGTTGAAAAATAAACTGGTATATATTCAACACATTTAACAAGGTAATTTATTAATAAATTACAAAATGCAATAATGTGTAGGAATACACTGCATAATCATAACAGAACACGGCGCAGTCACTCGCTAGACATATAGACGCCTATGGTCGGATTTCTGCACTACAGTTACGTGGGACGTATGACTACTACTAACGCTGTTCTGTGCATCTCTTTGATGTTCATTGATTTTGGAGCTTTTTCTTAGTAGTTTAATAAAATCAATAGAGGTTTCCCTAGAAGTAGTAGGTGTGCTAGATTCATGAACATATTTGAAGTTAGGCAAAAGTAGTCCGATTGACAACTAACCATATACGGATTCCGTATACGGTTAGTCCGTATACAACATTTTTACACGGCAGTTCTGGAGGTCGATGTCGACTGAAAATACATGCAAAAGACTGATAAATGATTAAACAATGGCTATTTGTGGCTGATAACGCAGATTGTAATTGTGTACTTTTAATCAAGATTTCATTAATATTTCAGTAAACATATTTGAATATGAATGAATATGAACAATGACTCGATACTTTTATTTTAGTTCCCTGTATGTAGCTTTGAAACTATTTTTGATTATTATTCAACACACAGAGCAATATATTTTGCTGAATTTTGATCACTTCTGTAAATTCATTCTGCGATTTTCTCCTCAAATTCATAAAGTACATTGTGTACATGTTGTTTGACCACTTTTGATCTAGTTACTATTTTTTTTTGCAGCAAAAGATGCCAGAAAACTAAAAGAGAAACTGAAAAAGTTAGCAACAAAGGTGGAATCTGATGAATATTCTTCTGATGAATATGAAATGGTGTGTTGTATAATCTAAAATGTTTTTTGCTGTCAAAATTCATAAGTTATTTTTGATTCATCTGAGTCTAAATATTTTAGTTATTGATATTCCTGTTTCTCTGAATATTCTAGTGGTATTTTTATAATAAGGCCATTGTATCTTGAGTCTTAGGATGACAACAGCGGTGATGTATCAAAACAACCCCCAATATCTTTTGAAAATACTGGTAGTGTTCTTTTTTATATTCGCCATTTTTTGGTTTTAGACACAGAATCATAGCAAAATGTGCATGACTAATAATGAATGAAGATCTACACACGAGATTGAACTGTCTTTAGGAAAAAAACGTTATTTATGAAATCCCCCCACACACACACACACCCACCCTTTCTATACTTTATTTTTATTTATGTTTACTTCTTTCCCTCCCTTATCACTACAGTCTGTATGTGTCATTATTTTGCAATTATTTTCACCGACCAATTAGAAAATTTTACGACCAATTTTTACCGTCAAGCTGAAAATCAAGTTACTATGGCCTAAGTCCAATGTTAACGATCCTCAGCCTTGATATTTCTCTGACCTTTTGAAGTTGGTTATAGAAATATGATGTAATGATTGTAAATCTGTATTGTTTTTTCTTTAGATACTTCTGATTGATCCTGGTGTGTTCCGACAAGTTGATGAACTTGTGAGATCTGAAACAAAAGGTCAAGGTGAACTAGAGGTTATTAGTTTAAAGGATGTCAAAGAAGATGAAGAAAGACTGGACTAACGCTAACGACAATGTGTACATCTAACGCACCACGATATCGGGTTAAACCCCGAGTACCGTGAAAAACAAGCCCTGGCATGCCCCGGTTTGCCTGTGATGTCCATGTATAATTTGTCATATCACAACTTTATAATGACTGTGTCTACTCTTTAGCACATCCATGAACACCATACAATACTATTTTATACCTTCAAACGCATGTTTACATTCATGTTGCTTCTTTCATGGCAACTCTTACATGGCATTATCAATATTGCAGACGACATACTAATCATCACAACATGCCGGCGTTTTGGTGCTGGGAAAAAAAAATAACGAGCTGAATATCTATTTCATTATTCTAGTCACTGGCTGGGGTGCATCATACGTAAAAATAATAGTATTATGCAGTAAATACATAAAAATAAAATGTAATTTCTTTGTTTCCTGTGTATGTACATGTATAGTCATTGATGAGAATTAGTACCCTTTATATTTGTGATGATTCAAGTAATTTATCAATGTCAAATTGTACATTTTCGATTAGATGAATGCATGAAAACAAACTGGCAGTATTTGGCTCCAAACTATTAAACTTCCAATCTTTGGTTTCGGCGTGATTTTATTTGTTACTTATGAATTCTTAAAAATATCCGACGCATAGCCAGTGAAATGTTTCTTATCTAATCTTATATATTTAATGTATTCGCATACAAATTTAATCACATTGTAAGGTGAGGGAAAACCCGTATGGGTCAATGCTCGAACCTACCTTCATTTATTTCTACAAACATTGTCAAACAAACTATTGGTTACATGTAACAGATGATAATAATATGGAAATCAAATCAATTGTTTAAACCAAAAATATTGCTTTGTTGAAATTGCACATCCATTTACATATCAAATTGTCATAAAATTGGACTCAAAAATATTGTTTGCATTCCAAAAACAAAGAAGATGGGAAGAGACATCCCTCTATATGTATATATTTGCAGATTAGACTTTTTATCTTTTGGATAGAATATATCAATCGTCTTCTAGTTAAAACTTCCAGTTCCAAACCCTCTTGAAATAATGACTGATCCCCAAGATAGTGCCAAAACCAGATTGGTATAATAACTATATCAATGAATTCCTAAATTTATTTGGAGCAGACTATTGTGCGGATGATTTTGTGCTGCTACTTTCTGTCCGATTTTTTTCCCCGTTAAGACACTTATTTAAAAAATCATTAGAACTGATTAACCCAGGCTATGAAATAGAGCCTACCCGGCGGCCTTGTGCCGGCTGATTTTGGCCTGGGCCGGCTGGTTTCTAAAGTTCACGGCCAAGTGGGTAGGCTATTTTCAGGGAGTTCTCAATATTAATATAATTAAGGGCCCTACACTTTTTGTCTGGGCCGGCTATGTTTTGAAGTTGCCGGCCCTGTGTTCCGTGAACAAATTTTGACAAGTTTCATACCCTGGATTAACTGCTATGTAAATTGCCACACCTGAACATAGTTTCATACTACTTCTAAGTAACCTAGAAAGATATGCACTTGCAGAGACTTTAAATTGACCTAACATAACATCTCCATGTTCGTACATTTGAATGTTAATAATTTCAAGAAAGTTACGGAATGAGGGTCATGGAAAAGAATTTTTTTACGTCTCAATGGTGGGATGATAGCGTCAGACCCTCGATTTGAAAGTGTGGCTAAGCGGCCTAGGAAATTTTGAACTACAAGAAATGAAAACAACGCTAAAATTATTTACTGTAAAACTAGAATATTTCATGGCAATTAGATTTTGCGATTATCATCTCTATGAATTATTTTGTGACTATTTAATGTTGCAATTTCTGTCCATCCTTGACCTACTAACATAGGCTATTGATGTTTGTTGGCTATTTAAGTTTGGGTAGGTTGTTTTTTTGCACCTACCCACAAAATTTGCAAATTAAATCATGTGCACACATTTCTAGTTTTCCAGTATATAAAAGAATAATGTAGAAAACAAGATGAAATATCTCCCCTCTTACAGTCAAGTATAGAAAGGTTACAAAAGCAATATACGTGTATGTATTCCAATAGTTGTAACAAAGAATGTGGACGAAATACTTGATTTCCCCCATAGCAGGAGGATTGGTCAAAAAATAACCCACAAAAAAATCCAGATTTTTTTTTGGGGGGGGAGGGGGGGGGGGTCAAAATATTTTATGAATACTGGTATTCTTTGAATACCGGTAGTCCTTTTTATTGTGTTTAACATATGTTAAACTCGTATATTTATAGAGCCTGCGAAGATATATGTTGATCAGGGAGTTTGCTCTTGAGCAAGAGACTTGCCAATGTTCTAACGGACTTCAAAGTGAAGAACTAAACCGTACAATTTACATTTTGAGTTTCCTACCAATGTCTCCAAGTAGTATATTTCTTCAGGGAAAATTAGTAATGGCTTCTTAATCACAGCTCATGCCTAACTGCTCTATGCATTTGTAAATTTTACTGGAATACCGTATTTTCTTGATCAACTGCCGGTATTTGATTAAGCACATGGTGCAGAGGCTATATTACTTACTTAGGCGCCGGTCTTGTTTAGCTGCTGGGTCCCTAAACAATATCAATTGACGCAATTGATGGAGGCATTAATTATCGCAAAATGATTTGATCACCTAAAGTTAGACACACCCGATGAAGCCACAGAATCTCAAGTAACTTCAAATAAAAACGCCGCCACTTGCTTCCAAGTGTATATTTACAGGGATAAAATGTGTGATCCAACAACAGCATCATAGGTAATAAACATATTCAACTTGGCGCCGGCTGAATTCTCTTTGATAATGTGTCCATATAATGTCTCTAAGTAATTTCAATTTAAGAAACGCCGCCACTCGCCCAATGGCAGTGAAAAGTCCGTAAAATTATTGATCTCTTTGAACAGTGAAATCGGCCAGCGCCATTCTCTTTGATAAGAGCCGGGGCGCCTATTTGAGAAACTACAGTATGAGCGAATTTTTTGTGGGATCTCTATTTGTCAAGAGGCGACACTAAATAAATCAGATATACAATTTAAGCAAATAGAAACAGATTTCCAAGTTTGTTCCCCCTTGAAAATCAGAATCATTGTTAGGACTTCAGACTTGTCCATTTCCTCATTACAAATGTGGATTGTTTAATTCCAAATGTTCATTTTAAGTATCCAGCCAGCTCAAAAGCTTAGAATTTTTTGTTCCTTACTTTATACCAGGTATCGTCAACACACAAGAGAGGGTTTGTTAAGACTTCATTTTTCAAATATTGACTCAACTTATCTGTATGGATTGGCAATTAAAATTTATCAAATATACTCCATGCCATCGTCATATATCACGGCTATATACACAGTATCTGATCAAGGACTTGTAAAGGCAGTGTGAATGATCAACCCGTGAAAGCCGACGATGACTCCATGCAAGTTATGACACATTGATAATCTGGTTAAGAGAAATGTAATGTACAGGAGCACTACATTGATCATGAAAACGTAAGACCAAGGATTTTCACCCCTAATCCTACCACAAACTGATCAACTGCTGTTATACTTCAGCCCATAGAGATAATTAGACGTGAACCTGTCAACACGGAAAATCTTAATCCTACCATTGAAAAATCTTAATGTTTTAAGGTTAAGTAAATACTTGAAATGGCAATAAAAAATTCAGAATATTGTTTTTCGGGTACTAAAATTACTAAATATTTGATGCTTGTATACTCGCCAATAGCAATAGCAGGGCTGCATGCGTACACGTATCTAACATGGTCCTCTTCACACTCCTGATTTCACAAGGAATAATCATGATTCAGCCACTGTGACATCTATACTTGTCTATACCTTCACCCTGTAGCAACCATCCACCCAAGATATGCCACTGTACAAATAAGTATTGATTCTTGAACATCTTTTTACTTAGTCTTCGTGAATGGCAGAACACCGACACTATTGAATGGTTCACAGCTATCATAAGAGTACACACATCCTTGGTATGAATGTATTTCATGACTTCTGATAATGACCGATAAGTTGTAAAATCAAATAATTTCAATAAAAACTTTGAATAAAGAAGCCATTTTTACAAGTGCAGTGATCAGCACCAAAGCCTACATGTATTTATTGCAACTCAAAAAAACAGCCAGATGACATGTTTTCATGCACCATGGCGGGGACCAGCTAAAACCATTTTACTTCATATAATGGAGTTTGTTTGCATTATGAAGATCACAACAGTGTGTCACTCGCCAAAGGGTAAGTTTCAAAGAAAAATCCATGTTATTTATTCAACTTAAAATCCCGTAATAAGCCTATGTCCCGGATGTAATGAATTTTCAGGGGTCAAAAATCGTAAAAATACAGGAAAAAACGGAAGTTCACATCTCTGCAATTAATCATGAGTTTTCAGACAAATTTTCACATAAAATCAACATGCAACAACAAATGCAATTTTTTGCTTTTATTGGTTATATCCACTGGATACAAATTATAATGACACACAGACGCATACAAGACTGTCCTGAGAAAATTTAGTCGAAGAGACCGAATCCCATATCGTCATCCTCTTCCTCCTCTGATTCTTCCTTTTTCTCCTCTGCTTTTGTTTCTGAAAAGCAATAAAAAGTTCTTAAAATCTAGATTTATTGCAGTGTACAAAAATGTTAGTAATTATTAACACATCAGAGTATTCTCTCAGCATGTTGGCAGCAGGGATTTATTAGAGAGTACACATCCCTGAAACCATCTGAAGGATCTATTGGAACATCACTTGTGGTGATTATATATCAAAATACCTATATTCGTATTTTAATTTTGCTACTCACCAGCAGGAGCGGCGGCACCACCAGCGGCGGGAGCAGCAGCAGCACCGGCTCCACCAGCAGGCATGGAAGCGAGCTTTTCTTGACCTAAAACAAACAAGAATCTATTACAAATTATCCAGCTTCCCTTACATTTATTCTAATAAAAAGAATATATTATTAACTCCTCATTCTGATGATTGGTTACATGAAATTTCAAACACTAAGCGGAAAAGAATAATCATAGGAGTTTATTGAAATAGCAACGGCAAACCCTATCTGGGAATTGGCATCTCACCTTCAGCAATCACTTCATTGATATCTTTGCCGCTCAATTCCTTGATGACTTTCTTCAAGTTGTCAGCTTCAGCATCAATACCAACACTGCTGAGAATCTTCTTCAGGTCAGCCTCAGATGGGGAGTTGTTGCCCCCAAGGACAGCGAGCAGGTATGCAGCCACGTAACGCATTCTGCAATGCATGCACCACATAATTATGAAATTTGGAAGATAATTCACCTATCAGATTTGCTGCTAGAATGTTCTGTTAAGCGCAAGTGTGAATATACACGACTAAAGATTTAATACCTCCCACAAATTAATATATACTGCTACATCAGATTATTTTCTCAGCATGTTGGCGACAGGGATTTATTAGAGAGTACACATCCCTGAAACCATCTGAAGGATCTATTGGAACATCATTTGTAGCTGGATATATGAAGTGTGCATTTCAGACTACAACTTAACCCTACCAATTAGTTCAGGAGGGTACACTACACCTTTATATGATCACCCGAAAGTGTGGCGACTCAACACAAGCCTAGCAATTGCACATTTTAAGAGCTTTGAATTTAATGATGTATGCAGTGAAATAAATTAAAAATGTAAATAAAAATAGCTCCCATGAGATTTATCGGCAAAACTACACACGATTTCTTCCATTATCCTACAAACTTGTCAAATTAACTACGGTTCCCAGATCATCGAAGATTTAAAACTAAACATTTGCATGAATCCCTGTAATTGGCTACTAATTGGCTAACAAAATGATTGGAATCTGAATCTGTACTCCGCAGACCCTCAGAAGAGGTAAAAACGCAGTTAAGCTCTCGGTTGAACATTCAGTTTTAAGGATTATCTCGCATATTATTTTATTCAGCTACATCAGAGTATTTTCTCAACATGTTGGCAACAGGGATTTATTAGAGAGTACACATCCCTGAAACCATCTGAAGGATCTATTGGAACATCATTTGTAGCGGGATAAACAAGGACTATAGCATTACTTCACGGGACACCTTCAAACCGTCACCCGAGCGCGTGGCGACTTCTCAGCACACAAGCATTTGAGAACGCAGAGGTTAATAGTTTTAGTGAAATATGCATAGTGATATACAAGATAAATAAGAACAGCCCCCATGTGACAGGTAAGGGCATACGATTCCCTCAATTATCGTCCAAACACGTGTCCCAATTTTCTGCGAAGTAGTTCTCAATCACTTCACTGATAACTACACGATTGTATGAATCGCTGTATCTGGCGTACTTACTAGCTGGTATGTTGATTAGAACAGTCCTTGCCTTTATACTAGAATTTAGGTAAATGGTTTGACATGAAATTGTGCAATACATGCTTGCCGTGATTGCTTCACATTATTCGTGCCATTCGTGATGGGGTGGAGATTTTTGACCCACATAAACTCACCTGCCTTCGCCCTGACTGGTCCCAACGTGGTATTGGCTACTTCCTGCTTCAGCAACACTGCAATTGCTTGACCCGTGTCCCTGACTGCTGTCCTGGAGGCTGGAAGATCACGCTGGCTGGGTCACGGTTTCTCGCGTCAGCTGAACAGCGGTATGCCCCGATTGAAGGAGAAGCACTGGCTGTTGCTTGGGGCCTCGAGCAAACACGTTACTTTACCCAAGGCTGCGATAATCTCATCGTGGTCACCGATCACAAACCTCTGATGAAGATTCTTGGTGACAGGACATTAGATGAAATCGCTAATTCTCGACTGTTCCGCCTGAAGCAGCTTACCCTCCCCTGGCATTTTGAGATCAGACACCTGCCCGGCAAGTCCAACCATGCTGCTGATGCAACATCACGCAACCCATCTCCATCAATTTGTGTAGACGGTGGCAGGTCTGATTCACCTACAAACCCTGATCTAACGGAAGGTGCTCTCATGGCTGCCATATGTATGGACACAAATGATCTAACAACATTGTCATGGTCACGAATTGCAAAGGAGACAGCATTAAATCCACCCCTCAGCTGTTTGGTAAATGCAATCACAGAGGGTAACATGCAGCTCTCCCGCTCAGAACCTGGTCTTGAACCTCTTTGGCCTGTGTGTGATTTCATATACTTACAAGAAGGCGTGCTGATGTTTCAGGAGAGTCATTATTCCACCATCACTGAGGTCTCAAGTATTGCAACACCTTCATGCAGCCCATCAGGGGACATCTTCAAAGGAACAGCGAGCAGAGCGATAGTCTATTGGCCAGGGATGTCCAAGGACATACGCAACACCAGAGACTCGTTTGGTGACTGTACCAGAAACGCACCATCGCAGACTGCAACACCACCTACACCATCTCTGCCTCCATCGACACCATTTGAAGCTGTTTGCAGATTTTATTTCCTATGGTGGTCATCACTACCTGGTTGTGGGCGACAGGCTGTTCGGATGGACTGAAGTTTTTAGCTCCCCAGCTGGGACTACGCTTGCAGGTGCTGCAAGGTTGATTAAGAACCTACGCTGCCTCTTCGCAACATGTGGTGTTCCTGAAGAGCTATCAAGTGATGGGGGCCCTGAATTTTTTTGCGGGCAGTACAGAAACCTTTCTCAAGCTGTGGGTCGTGCGCCATCGACTATCTTCTGCGTATTTCCCTCAGTCTAATGGCAGGGCTGAAGTGGCAGTTAAAACGGTGAAACGCCTCCTAATGTCAAACACAGGCCCCAATGGCAGCCTTAATCATGACCGTTTTGTAAGAGCCTTGCTGCAAATGCGAAACACTCCAGACCCAGACTGCAAGCTCTCTCCAGCACAAATAATATTTGGCCGGCCAATTCGGGACAGTCTCTCATTTGTGAATAGGCTCGAGAAGTATTCAAACCCATATATTCACCCAACCTGGCGGCAAGCTTGGGAAGCCAAGGAAGAAGCTCTACGATCTAGAATCACCCGCACGACTGAATCATTAAAAGCTCACACACGACCCCTTCGCCCGCTTGCCCTTGGGGAAAAGGTGTTCATCACGAACCAGCAAGGAAACCACCCCACCAAATGGGACCGATCAGGAACTGTTGTGGAGCTGTTAAATCATGACCAGTACAGGATCAAGGTAGATGGGTCTGGACGTTTGACACTACGCAACCGTCAGTTTTTGAGGTCCTATACGGCAGTCTTGCATTTGATCTCCTATCCAGTTGCACCCGACCACATTCCAATTGCTGAGGGTAACCCCACAAGACCAGGTTCACCGGTGTCAGGCTCAGTCATGCTGGATACTCGCTGTAGGGAGACGCCCAACACCTATAAGGATTCGCCATCTGTAGCCCTTCCCGAGCATGAGCACGAGGCCACTGACAAGGAAGATGGTGCCAACCTCGTGGATGACCACTTGCCTGCCACTGCACCTAGCAGTTCTGTACCGGATATGCTGCACACCCAAGCAGGAACAGGATCACTTTTGTCAGAGGTCAATCCACATGTGGCAGAACCACAGTCTTGTCCACGTCGTGAACGTCGACCCCCAAAACAGTACGAGCCGGAATCGGGAAAATGGATTTAGTTTTGAGTCCGTAAATCTTCCTCCAAGATGAGCTTTTCGGATTGGGGGGGATGTAATGATACGGGACTTATACTTATTATTGATTATATATATTGATTATATATATGTATTATAGATTATTGTGTGAATAGTATTAACTATGTGTTGGTCGGATTAGGTACTGTTGACACGAGGCACAACAGTCCTTGACATGTCAGAGACATGACCTATTAGTTCTACTTTAATATCTAATGTCTTTTAAACTTTGTTTGTAAGTATGTTCTCTTTTGGAGTTTATTTTATTTTAAATGGATTGTAAATCATATTTCTGAAAGTAGTTGTATAATGTATCATTTCAGAACATGTCAATCATCTTTTGAATAAACGTTTCATCAAAGAGGAGACTTTCTTCAATAAAAACCTCCCTTTCCATTAATTTTGACTTTTACTTTACTGACGGGGAACTCTTAGAGGGAGACTACTTGGCGGGTTCTAAGAAGCAAACTGGTACACATTCTTTCCCTTACTGTGAAATTTTATAGGTAGCCTGTAAAGCTTTGCATAAATGAGGATTCGAACTCATGATCTCCCATTCAATCATATGAAACGAAGTCAGTGAGATACATCTTTTTGAATACCTGGTAAAGGTATTGGAGAATCGTGGAATCAAAGTCACGACCTTCCAACCATGATTCAGACTGGTCATATGTCATAGTCGAATGTGCAGACCACTACACCAATTCCCCTAGACGACTGAGACAAGCTTCGTAACTTGACTATATGCTTTCAGACACACATGTCTGACACCTGGCGCTATATTTCGCCTGTAGCCTCGGCCTTAGCCTTGATCCGACATGCACCCACATAGATGATAGTAAAGCGACTACCAACTTTGCTCGAATGAGAAACACAGACAATTTCACAATATGTGGTTCGAGAAATCCATCAAAATGCCCTATATGTGATATGGACATCTCATGTATGGCAAATCATATAATTGGGACGTACCCTTTACATCTAAAACACGACATGGCACAAAAATACACAGTGAATATTGAAAGTTGGTCATGTGACATGCTTAAACTGGATGACAGACAGATCTGCCTCATTGCCTCGCAGATTTTAAGTACATGGAAAGAGATGCATTGAGGGAAGAACGAACAAATTGTATATATGAGTGACAGCGAAGTGATATAGTAATATATGAAGAAACATTAATACATAGGTTGGCCGTGAAATGAATGGAAAGGGAATATTGAGTCAGTGTTATGTAGTCCCCCCAAGCAAAATGCCACAACACATGGGGTCATTCTTCGTAAAAACTTCTATAGAGTGGAACCATTTGGTGGAAAGTACCGTCACCGCAGGTACTGTTGAGGAGTTTGCTCATCTCCTCACCTCTCGGAGTCATTAATTCATGCGCTCTCCCCCGTCGCCTCGATAACAGTGGTAACTGTTCCTGCGACGTATAAATCAAGAACAAGAAGAACAAGAGTATATGTATTCATTTGTCATTGACAGTGAATGATTCATTGCAATTTACTTTAAAGAGTTTTCAGGGAATCTGTCCAATATCAAGCTTTATAATACGAAAGTAAGTCATTGTTCATATTGATCCCAGTGTGTGTGTGTGTGTGTGTGTGTGTGTGTGTGTGTGTGTGTGTGTGTGTGTGTGTGTGTGTGTGTGTGTGTGTGTGTGTGTGTGTGTGTGTGTGTGTGCGTGTGTGTGTGTGTGTGTGTGTGTGTGTGTGTGTGGTGTGTGTGTGGGGTGGCGCTCAGTTTCTTAATGTTCATATGGGAGCTGATGGGGACATTCAATTTCAACGTAAAGAGTTAGGGAGAGCGTTCAATTTTTTTTTCTTGTCTATACCAAATGACGGCCCCCCTGTACAATTAATGATGGTTAATTGCTCCCTAATTTTCAAGGTAACTTTGTGTACATGGTTCATGAGACTTACTGTTGCTTGCTCCGTGCACATTGTAGCCTTTGACTCTTCTCAATCTTATAAATGTTGACTCATTCATGCTGGCTGGTACCGGGTATGTTCCCGTTGTTGTAAATGTTGTTCACGTTGGTGAAAAATCAGTACATTTTTCCGATGCTGTCTCCATCCATCTTTCATCTTTGTTTGACTGCCTTGGCCGAGACCTAAGATTATTTTTATTCAAAACGTTATATAAAGTCAGGGTCAAAATATGGCAGACCGGCTTACACAACTTCAAGATTCAGTAAATCAGGTCAGTGAAGTTAGGGAGACGAAACATAGTGTGTTATATTTATTTATTAAAAGGCACAATCCACTTATGATAGAAATGCTTAGCTATTGAACTTTGTACCCCAGCTCCTTATGTGTTTATTAAAAGTTTATGACACGACCATGTATTATCGCCTTAGTAAAAAACTCAGGAGGGAGAAATAAACCGTGACACATTGCGAATGAGTCTAGAGAGACTAGGTAAAACCGACACATTTCCAATATTGGGCGGGGATTTCAACCTTCCTGGCTGGGACTGGAAGAAGGGTCTGATCAGACCAGGAACCCTGCTTTACAATACCCATGCTAAATTTGGTGACGTACTAGATGACTTCAGTGTAACACAGCTAGTCGAGGTACCCACGAGAGGTGATAGTACCTTGGATCTAATCATCACAAACTATCCAACTAAGTTCGCAAAGATCAATACTTTACCGGTCGTATCCGACCACGAGTTTTTTTTGCAGAGGTAGACATTACTACGAAAATATGTAGACAAATTCCAAGAAAAATCCGTATGTACAATAAAGCAAATTGGAATGAAATGAAAGATGATATGTTAGTGTGTCAGAAAGGTATTATCCCTCTCGACGCCAGCCGTAAATCCACTATATATACCCTGAGTGCCAGACACGCATTTTGCGTGACGTGTTGTTCACTGTGGGGGTCTTCAATTGTCATAGTTGAAAGATGATCCTTTGAAGCTCTTACGTTTTTCATCATAACAATTTCACATTTACAGTACATATTCAGGAGATGGTCTAGTTTCTTATTTTCACCATTATAAATAAAGATACATACAGCATCACGTTCGATTTTAACAATTTCGAGTGATCGTCCATTCATTTGACAACTTCCGGGAGCGATTTAAAATGTTGTAATATCAGGAGTAATGTTAATTGTAGCAACGTTTTATCGAGGATACACACAAAACACAATATAAACCACCCATATTTCATAATGATATATTTTTACTTACAATATTACGGACCAAAAACGTGTTCAAATTTTCATTTCTTTATAGTCGTGACTTTGACAGGCATCACTCAATCACCCGACAAAACCATCATTCGTTTTGACAGAAATACGAAATCTCCGACGTCCACACTTATTGGGTAGTTTGCCAAACGGTTTATTTGTGATCCGGTATCCAAGATACAATAAGATGGGGCATGGATGACGAATAATATGATAAATTCTTCTTCAAAATGTTCAAGTTTGTCACATTATGGCTGATCTTACAAAAAACTGGTATTTCCTGGAAATCAGCCTTGTGCAGCGGGCAGCGCTGTTATAGAATAGTTAAGAGCGCTCTTGATAAAGGCTGATTGGGATTCCTTAGCATTGTCAACGTAGTTTTGCTGGCGATTGAACCTAAGAATACAGCTTTCAAGGCTCAAAATAGATATCAGTATATGACGTTGACGAGTCTAGTTTCACATTTGTATAAGGTCTCTGTGAATAGCTGGTTTCACGAGGATTCTAACCATGTATGACAAGCCATGGTTTTGCAAACACAAATAACAGTATTTCAGGGCTCAAAATTGCAGCAGATAATGCGTGTTTGGTGGGTAAATATTCGTTCACATTAATAATAGAATTAAAATATTAACACTATGCTGCTTATTTACTTCTAGAAATACATCGAAATGACAAGGTAAAGTTGTTGATGTTGACACACCGGAATTTGAGACTAGAATCACGAGTGTTTACCTACGAATATGGCAGACAAACTCAAATTGTTTTTTCTGTAAACTCGGGTGCATATATGCGCCCCGGCACTAAAGGGACATATATTCTGGGGTTCATATATGCGCCCCGGCACCCAAAGGGTTAAACAACTGAATGACGAAAAGAAATCAGACGAAAAGAAATAGCGTGATGTGCGTGGCCAGTTCTATATTTTTGGAACTGGTATTTGGAAATTTTTAATTTAAATTGAAAAGGACACTGGAGGTGTTGCAACATGTATAAATAAATTTGGACCATCATGAATTAGATTTTTTTTTTGAGTTATGAATCAGCAGAAATAGAACAGAAAATAAGGAAAATAGTCAAACAGCTCGCACAAAGATAAAAATTATTTAAATCTTTAATAGTTATCTTGCATACATTTTCAGTTGGCTGACCACCTATGTAATGCTGTAGGCATTCTTCAACAATTTGCTCCTCCTGGAAACTTCACAGGTTTTGAAAGAAATTCAACAAAACCACCAGCAGTTACAGATGAAGGTTTGTTAACAGTTATTATGTATGCTTTAAGGGCTCTACGTTAACTCTGGCGAGAGGTTGCCCACAGGACAACCAGCAATCAGCATCCAATGTTTGCTTGTCCTAACTTACCATGAGGTTGTCCTTATTATTGCGCTCTCTTTATGCTATACAGCCATAGCGTCTTAAATTATATAGCTTATTTTACTATCATATCAATCATAATGTTAACATAAAAAAATTGCATCGCACTCATTAAATATGCAAGTCGATTTTTATCCTCATGTCTATTATACGGTTCAAAATTGACATCATCTATAAAGCTCAAGTTATGTTGTTATATTTTCCCACAATTTATTTTGAAACTCCTGCCTCTTTCATGATGAGATGCACTTCCTTTATCACATATAAAACATATAATCAAATAAGTGTATACCAAAATATAGTGAATTTATTTGCACAAATACCGACAAAACTTTAGCCATTGTTGTTTTTCTGCCGAATGGATTTGTGGGTAATTTATGACGCGTAGTCGTGAACGAACGGTCTAGCTCCCACTTGAATGAACGGCAACATAATATCCTATAACTTATAAACCACATTTCCAAAATTCTTGAAATTTGGGAGGATGATTTCAATGACATAGACCTTGTATATCCTTTAATCTGATAATTTGATAATGACTGGATCTTTTATAATCATCGTTTAAATTTACTACACAATCACCGCCCCTTAATCTAGATCTTAGATCTACGAAATACTCAACTCCACGTCACAGCGAGACAGGTCATAGAGTGCAAGCAAGCACCTGCTACTGCAGTATTTGAATCATGCCAACTGACTCGGACACGGCGGGGCGGAGTATTTCTCATGCGAAGAAGATGAATCACAACCAGATGAAAACTTAGGCCTTAGTGGCTACTTGTTTGAGCCAGAGCCAAGCAGTGATGAGGATGAGAACAATGATGATATTGTTAGTGTTGACCATGAAGAGGCAGCACGCATCGGTAATACAGATTGGTAAGTACACCACAGACTCAAAGTAGTATTTGTCTTTGATTCAACGTTCACGTGGAACGTCAAGCGTTTGCCGTCGGAAATCCCTGCAGTATGTCGAGTAAGTTCAAAAGGTCAAATCCTACGTCACGTCGGGCAATTTGCATATGTAATTACTATATTTGTAAATTATTAAAATATTTATTATAAAAAATCTGGATGAACAAAAAATAAAACAAGACACATTTTTTAATTTATTTATTAGTTTTTCTACACTTAGGCAAACGCCTGGCTGGAAGAAAAAAAAAATTTGGGCTGCTAGATAAAGCTCCTTTATTCAACATAATACCATCTAAACCTAGCAGTCACTTAAATTAAATGAATGTTAACAGATTTTTGATATAGATTCTGACTTCAATCATTAGTTTATGTTGCAGCACCAAACAAAAATCAAATATATGTAGCCTCATATCATTGGGAACAATCACTAGACAGTTCCCGCAAGTGATGGACGCTGTAACGTTATGTTCAATGCCTGTGATTTTACCCGAATCTGAATTTAGGACCGAAATCTTGCTACTATCGCAAACTATAAAGCCCGCAAAACCATTTATATGCTTTTATTTAGTTCTCTTCTGCCAAGTTGCAAGCCAATTTTAAAGTTCTGTAATCCCCCCCCACCTCCCCTCAGAAACGAACATCAAAAATATATTAAAATAAAACCACATGCTACATACCAAATACTAAGTATACTGAAATTATATAGATACCTATAGGAACCATTCATTTTTTGTCTTTGGCAAGACTTTCGCTCTTATCGCAAGAGCTTCGTCAGGCCTAATGAAATGATCCTCTCACTGGGCCACATGACCACCATGGATTTGGCGATCATGTGACAGCAGAGATGTGTACACGGGGGGAAGGTCATAGCTGGTGTCGCAGTTCATCCGGGGTCGGCGCTCTCAGATTTCGATGCCCTCAATGATCTTCCTGCGCAGCTCCATTTCCTCGCGTGCTACTACTTTAAAGTCACTGGGGCTGATCATGTTTCCTGTATCTTTGATATGGTCCCCAATTGCTGTAGGAACACGTTTCGGGTTTAAGTGTTCCTTGACTCTGGTGTTCAGGGTCCTGCCTGTCTCACCAACATACGTCTCCTGACACTGAGGGCAGTTGACTCTTGCAATAAGAGCGAAAGTCTTGCCAAAGACAAAAAATGACGGGTTCCTATAGGTATCTATATAATTTCAGTATGTTTATATAATGGAACCCAATACAAACTTACATTCTGTGATCAAATACTAAGTGTTATACATTTATATGGTGAAACTGTGAATTTTAAAAGTTGCAAATTTAAAGGGTTTTTCAGTACACAATCCTAAACAATACAATGTCTTAAATTATACAATGAATGTGTAGGTACATAAATATCAGGATTTTTATGCTTTGTTTCAGATAATGGTCTGTTGTTTGCTAAATTAATTGCAAGAACAGCCAAAGATATTGATGTTATAATTGATTCCCTACCAAGTGAGGATTCTAGTACTGAATTGCAGGTGGGAAATTCATATTCAGTAAGTTAAATTTTAGTAGATTTAGTACTAAACTTGGAAATAAATTGCGACAAAGTTGAAGAGTATCTAGTAAAATATGTGAATTTTTAAGAAACAAAAATATGTATGTGTTTAATGTCAATCTAAGCTAAGTTCAAATTTCTATGTATGTAAGGATTTTATTCCTAAAATTTAATGATCATTGCACATGTCATTTGTTATATTGTTACAAACTCATGACAGTTCAGTATTTCTTTTTCTTTATAAAGTCATCAAGCTTAACACGGCTAGAACAGGACAATCAGGATTCTGCAAGACAGCTACAGGAAGTGGTGCAGCAGGGTGAGAAGCTACTGTCACAGGTCCAGCAGGCTCTCCACGATATCGCTCAGTCACAGCTTGAAACCCAGGCACTCATGGGAGACATCCTGTAACAACGCCGTGTTCCAGAACTACTTGGAAAAATTGTTGAATAGCAATTTGAATTTGTGGATTAGATTGCATTTGATGTATATATATATATATATTGTGGATCTCTAAGCTAGTATTTTGTCCTGGATATCAATCATAAAAAGACTGAATTAGAAATTATTTTATTTGATTGGAATTGTTACTATTTTGACGCTGCAAATAATCAAAGCAATTATGGCAGATTCTGGTGATAACTTAGGAAGTGTGAAGTGCATTATTTTGATTCTCTCTGGGAAAGGTGGTGTAGGAAAATCCACAGTGTCAACACAGATTAGTTTAGGTCTTCGTGCAGCTGGTAAAAAAGTAAGTTTAAGATTTCTATATTGTAGATTTTTAGACCCATATGTCATTTTATTTATCACTTAGAAGGTGATAGCTCATGGGAAATATTTCATAGCTTGGCTAATCAAGAGCAAACTGCTAAAATGTAGGCATTGTTGCAAGGTTTGTGGTGTCAGTTTATCTGATCACCAAGTAGTTGGAGATTATCTGAATTGCCCTAAAAATTTATGTAAGATGTACGTTTTTTGATGCAGTAAAAAGTTGGTAGGATACACTCAGTGGTAATCAAAAATATATTTTTTGAATCACAATGTTTTATGATTTCATATACATGTACATGTATATACTAATGAAGAAAATTCTGGACTAGCTTTTCCTGTAAGCTATGATCTTTAAACTTCCAAAACAGAGTTACGCTTCCATCTAAAACTGGTGTTCCATTAATTAAATAAAGAATATTGTGTGTATGTATGACTTTATATACCTGGTATTAATTTTGACAGTAACCAAGAGACCAGCGAATCATAACCATTATCAATATATATGTCTAATGCTAATACCAATAAACTATTTCGTTGCCTCCTATTGCGAACAGGTTGGTCTGTTGGATATTGACCTGTGTGGTCCCAGCATTCCGCGTATGCTGGGGGTCAGTGGTAAAGACATTCACCAGTCCCCTGCTGGCTGGGTGCCTGTGTATGCTGATGCTGAGCAAAAATTAGCAGTCATGTCCATTGGCTTCCTTTTAGGTAAATATAGAAATGTTACAACTAGAATTGTGATAGTGTAATGCTGTATTCTTCAATGTTCTTTAAATACTATTGTTCAGTTGCTTACACAACAATACAATACAATATATTACAATTTTTTATAGCGCAAAGTCCAAGTGCCCTTGTAGGCCTTCTTAAACAAATGGTGCTTTAATTGGCATTTAAAAATGTTGTATGGACAGAGGAAGATTATACAACCCCACTTTCTATTTGTTTGACAAACATTTCATTAAAAATGAAAAATAGAAGATATGTCCATTGAAGTGTTCATGGCTTCACGCCTTAGGAACATTAGTTGCAGATCCATTGGGCTTGCTGGTCTGAAAAGTTGCAGGTCCAATGATGTGAGCGCCACAACCACAAAGCTTATCTCAGGGGGTTCGGCAGCATACTGAAACAGAATCATTTTTTAAATTCAGGGTGTTAACAACCTTTAATGTTTACTGTTGTACTACATTAATGAAAATTAATTTAATAGATTTAAAAGGCAGTCTGAAAGACAATGATACGTTAAAAGGTCTTTTATGGGCTATGCTAGCTTACTGCACGCCAGTTCTGTGGCAATTTTATGTACAAATGAAAAAGTTCCATAGAATGTGAAAGATGTTATATGTTTAAGATAAAGAACCAAGTGATGTACCCCTGGTTTTACTGGGTGATTTTCACCCAATATTTACCTAATTGCTTTTTCCTGTCTACAGCTAACAACATTAAAGTAGGTTAAATTCGGTTTGTAAGTTGGAAAGTGTTTTTAGGGTACGATCATAAATCACAATACTTGGGCAGTCGTCCATTTTTTGGGGCTCGAAGAAGTACAGTACCCTCCCACTTTTAGATAATTAATTTTACTCGACACCCCCACCCCCTATTAACATTTTTAAAAGTTGAGTGACCCCCCCCATTGAAAGCAAAAATCTTCTATATACAATGTAGTCATTGGATTGCTGGACAATTGCTTACAGAATATATTTAAAAAAAATACCGTAGGGTAATAAAACAGGTAGGCGACCCCCCCCCCCCCATAAAAAAAGGAATCAAATTAGTTGATTGACCCCCAACCTTTTTGGACGACCCCCCACCCACCCCCACCAGTATCATTATTTATGATCATTCCTTTATAACTGTCTAGTGGCTGCCTATTTCATAAAGACAACATTTTTGTACATATATACATCCTTTTTGTCTATTATTTTTTTAGTTCCACACGAACCAATCTAGGCTTGTCTCCTTTGGTGATTTTTTTCATATATTAAGTGAATTTTGAATCACCATGACAGGTGCACAGGCACATCCAGTGAACTTTTTTTTCCATTTTTCACACACATGAACTGGGCTGCCTTAATCAGGATGGGTGTCGCTTACATAAATTCCTAGTTTTACAATTCGGGCACCCAGGCGATGAACAATACACGTTTTTTCGATATGACAAGAGGACAAAAAGTCCAGTTTATAAGTATCCATGTTTTGTATGACGAAATAGCTTTGGCAAGCATGATTCGAACAGATCTATGGAGTTTAAATTTTTTGCATTCATTTAGGTCAGTCTGATGATGCTGTGGTGTGGAGAGGGCCTAAGAAAAATGCCATGATCAAGCAGTTTCTCAGTGATGTGTTCTGGGGCGAGTTGGACTATTTGGTAATTGATACTCCCCCAGGAACGTCCGATGAACACATGGCTGTACTTGAGGGACTCAAAGGATGTAGCCCGCCAACATTTGCTGTATTGGTCACTACACCGCAGGTAGATTTTATTGGAAATTGCAATAATAGCCAGTTGTGATGATTAAGTCGGTCATTCACGAGAGCGATATAAAATTATGGTCAGTCATAAACACAATATTTTTTATTTGTTCTGTAAAAACTGGTATCAATAAACAACGCCTTTTTTCTAAATTTAGGAATAAGGAAAGTGTAAGGAAATTACGATTTACTTGTTTCACAAATGATATTTAAGTCTCCCGCTTTCTGGAGGGAGACTTAGCATTGCTTCTGTCAGCTTTTGCATTGGCGTTAACAAGTTTATCAAATTAAAATGTTTTTAGCTATAGCCTATTAAATTTAGTATATTGACTAGAGGTTAACAGTTTCTCTTTTTTTAATTTTCATGAACTTTGACCCATATTTGAGAAAGTTATTAAGGTTTAAATAATTTCTATATATCATTTGTTATTATTTTCTGGCTTGTTAATAAAGTTGAGGAAAAACTGTTAAAGCCATTGGCATTAAAATTCATATAAATGGTTCAATAGTTATTTCAAGAACTGATTAGTCTTGTGCCCTTTGACCCACTTTTGAGGACGTTTTTATAAAAAATTATCGTCTGTTACCACATATTATAGGTGGAACACTCATATAAGTCAAATCACTTGTTATGGTCTCAAAATTGGGAATTTTAAGAAAAACAGAAGAAAATCAATTTTCAATTTAATGTTCTGTTAATTAGGTATGCAGTATATGGAATCATTATTTTCTTTGTATGTATTTGTCTACTGCTTAATAATCCAAAAACTAAAATGTACATAAAAAAAATTAATTTTAATTTACATACATTTTTATTTATTCATTTGTGAACAGGAAGCTATTGTTTCGAAATTAAAATTAATATATTTATGTAGATTTTAGTTTTTGGATTATTAAGCAGTAGACAAATATATCCAAAGAAAATAATAATTTTCAATTTATTTCTATTTTCTAGGCAGTGGCAATTGGCGATGTCCGCAGAGAATTGACTTTCTGTAAGAAAACTAAGTTAAAGGTCCTTGGCATTATCGAAAACATGAGTGGTTTTGTGTGTCCAAACTGTACTGAGTGTACTCCAGTGTTTTCCCGAGGAGGTGGTGAGGCTCTGGCACAGCAGAGTCAAGTCCCCTTTTTAGGTAACTTTTTTTAGTTACGCAGAAACATATTTTAGAGATGTATGTCATGATTTGGTGCTTCATGTATTGTAATCTCAAATTTAAATGCTGCAAATATCGAAAGAAAATAAAAACAAATTTGCTCCGTAACTCAAATGAAGCACTGGTCGGAATGAAGCTTTTGTGTAGCTTTAATAGAGGCATAGTGGGTTCCTTAGTGCACAGCTCTTGTGTTCATACAATATTTCAACACTGAATTCCCTTTTTTCTGTGAATTGAAAACTTGGTTAGTTAACCATTAATATTTGTAGTATTCACAGGTTTAATGTATCATTTTAAGTCCGTCATAATTTTTTTCTTTTGACGTTTGCAGGCTGTTTACCCCTGGATCCTCAGCTTACTCAGAGTTTGGAGTCTGGCACATCTTTCATTGAAGCGTTTCCAATGTCAGCGGCCAAAGATGCCATCCTCAATGTGGTGAAACATGTGCTTAGTGTGCAGGTCACAGACACTTAGTGGACAAGAATTATTGTTCATGATGGAAGCACTTTCAAGTTTTTATAACTGTTAGAGATGGGATGAATGTTGTAATTAAAATCATGGGAGATTGAATGAACGGTATAATTAAAATCATGGATACATACATTGGATTAAATTGTGAGATGTGCATGATTTGCTATAATTGTTCAGACTTTATCATAGTCATTATATCTACCGGTACATTCATATTTTTAACAGACGAAAGTTTGTTTCTCAAATATGTGGAATATTCATACTTTAAACATGTTTGATGGTGAGCATTAATTTCTACTAATGCCATGGATACATGTTACCTTTTCAATAATGAGTTTCAATTATCACGATGTACATGTACTGTATTTTAAAATTTACAATACCAGGAATGAACTTTTTGTTTATTGAAGTTTCTGATTGAGCTTTTAGTTGAAAAAAATGTAATAGCATTGCAGATACACTCTATTCAAAGATAAATATTCTAGCAAAAAACTTTATCATGATTACTTTATAGACAAGGTGATTACCTTTGTCCGTCAACTTTCAGACCAAATTTTTTTCCAGCTTCACCATGTCAAGTTTCTTCATTTCTCATTTGATTTTCACCAAACTTGACAAGGTGAGCTCCCAAATATGTTGCAACTGATTTCGTAAAAGTTTATTAAAACCGTCAACTACAATAAGAAAAAAGAATATTGGATAAATGGTTACAATAGAGACTTATTATCATTAGAAGGTCAAACATAAAAATATACAAAATAAATTATCTTACCACAATTGATCACAGGGAGGTTAGCTAACGTTGTTTAATGTAGAAAACGCATGACATAACTGAATTGATACAGTGCTATTTACAAGTACTTGAAATACTACATATTAGAACAGCAATATTAGAAAGGTTTAAACCCACTTTATACACGGCAATTACACTCCCACCTAG
>CM032660.1:1793455-1810235 GCA_019095985.1 Streblospio benedicti | reverse complement strand
ATTTCAATTGTTAAACCTTTGCCAACAATTTTGTCCAACCTAAGCTTTTTTTGCATGTTCATTTACTGGACCACATGGGTGAAAATAGGCTAGGGGTCCATGAACAATATTTTTATATGAACTATACAGCAGAGTTGTGCCTAAGTACAATTTGCGGTTTCAAGTCCAGTCCAAGTACTTTGCATGTGTACTTGAGTCCAAGTACAAGTCCATTGATGATTTTTCCAATGTACTTGAATCCAAGTACAATTACTTTGATTGTACTTGAGTCCAAGTACCAAGTACAATGATTGACTGTTCAACAGAATGCAACATAAACACTCTTACTTTTAGTGTGTATATGAGTTTATTGCCAAGTCAATACTAGCAGATATTTATGCTGGAAAAAACGCTTGAATGTTCTAAAGGAATCTGTTAAAATAGTTTCATTATTATGGATAAATGTAACAATGTACATATTATTTAACATATATAGTTTTTCTGTTACTCAAAACATAAAAAGAAAAAAGAACAGCAAAACAATAAATGAAACCATGTGCTACATACATGTTAGGAGTACATGTGTAGAGTTATATTGACTATCTACAAATTCTATCACTGCACATTCACATCAACCCATCATATTGTGCTGCACCATATCTCCAACTAATGATAGGCTGACCACTTGCTACCCATTCCCTTATTGGGAAGTATTCTTCAGTAAAGCGCTTCACTAGATGATAGTTGAACTATTGTGCAAGTATCACTAACAATTGTTTATGGTAATTTTTTGCAAACAGAAGATACATCATAGAAATATTCTATTATTTTAACTTATACAAGTAGAACATTTTATTTAAGTAGATAGTAGTTTGTTCTTATATATGGGATAGTTTTGTTACCATTTCTTTGTTTGAAATATAGTGTGTATTAAGTGTACACAGGAAATGTCCACCACAAATGTCCCCTGTACAATGAATATTTAGTTAGCTTGCAGGTGTTTTCACCTAATGAACCACCCTCTTCAGATGTTACAACTGATTGCTATCAGCATGATCAGAGAAGAGGATGGTAGCTTAAACTCCCCTTAACTGATGGGTCAATAGCCTAATGTTAGGTTAGACTCCCCTTACTGCCTGGTCAATAGCCTATTGTATTGTCTTTAAGAATGTAATCATTGGGCAAATAGTCTATTGTCTTGTCTTAAATGAACAGGATGTATCATTTGTTGACCATTTTAAATGTGACAGCATAACTAAATGGTCTTTTCCAATTGTTACATAAGTGTTATAATAAAGCAGATTTGTGAAGATACTCCACTCTAATGATAAAATATCTGGAAAATTGTCTAATAGGGAAGTAAAATTATTTCGTATCATTTGCAAGGAAATATATGAATGAAACAGTGTACTTGAAGTTGTACTTGCAAGTACCAAGTACTTTTGGGTTGTACTTGAGTCCTAGTACAAGTACATTTGATTTTTTTCAAATGTACTTGAGTCCAAGTCCAAGTCCAGCAAATTGCTGTACTTGCAAGTACTGTACTTAGGCACAACTCTGCTATACAGGTATATGCTTCTTTTTGCATTTGATTTTCACCAAAATTCATACAAAAATGTATGTCTAAGATTATCATTCCATATTTGACTCATACCCCATCACTAATCTTGAATTAATATTAAATCATATGACAAACTTCATATAATATACAAGTAAATGAAATAGTTTTAGACGGGTGATTTTAAAATTGTAAACCGTCCACTGGTCAAAAGTACAAAACCAAAAAAGGATTTGTGGAATGTTTATTGTAAGCACTTTTTACACATGACACATACTGTAAACCTATAACATTTTGAAGCTAATAATTTTTTTCATTATGATTAATGAACCAAAATTTAGATCAAGCATATTAAACTATCGTGGTTATTAAGATCATGGGCACAAGCATCGTAGAGGGCAGCAACAAGACGTTTATTGTTTATTGTTTAAAAACAGAAAAAGAAAAGCCATTCAATCATTCATTAGTCTCCGTTGGTTTCTGCCCTACGATGCATGTACCCATGTTTCAGATCATATTTTTGTACGAGATATTCTGCATTAAAGAGCTATGAATAAACAAGAAATAGTTTTTCACAATTTGCTCATATTACTGGTGGGCACTGAATAAAATTCCTACAAGTATAGGTATTACACAACATAAGTTCTCATCACTATTTAATTAACATGGAGCATGAAACTGTACTAAATGAAACTACTAAAGTAACACGTGTACATGATCTAAGCAAATTCATTTCATGTATGTTCAAGTACATTTTTCTAAATGATGACATTTCTAAAATATATTTTCCACTATACTTTTCATCAATATCCTAGACAATTTTGTAAACCAGTATCATAATTCATTACTGTTTACTTACAAGTACACTGATATGTAATATGTGCGGTCTACTTAGGTGATATTTGATGATTTAGAAATTTTATTGGTGTGTAATTTCTTGTACATTTTCATGTACTTTCAGATTTATTTTGTTTTTAATTCGACACTTAACACTTGTTTTCTGCACTTAAGGTCTGGGCGAGAATAATTTATAGACAAAAGTACTCTTGATATTGTAAACATGCTCTGAATTAGAGATGCAAAATATTTTGTACAAGAAAGCTGGATATTTATATTTTTAGTTTTACAGCAGTGCTAAAACTTTAAATTCGTTGATTCAGTTAAAAACCAAGACATGTTTTAGTCAAGCTGTCTGCAATATTCAAGAATGAAGATGCTTTCAAAACAAAGATAGATCAGTGAAGTAAATTCAAAAACAAAAACAAAGCAATACATTTACATAAAAATTTCTCATTTAAAAATATACCTATAGAAACAAAGCCTACTACAAAATGACTACAGCAAACTTTCAGAACAGTATAAAAAATAATTTCCTACCTAGTTCATACATAAAAATGTGAATAAGAGCCCTATGCAAGTATCTACCAATTTTATATAAATTCATACATATTAACTATAAACACACATTTACATCTCCAAAATGGGAAATGGAACTTTCAAAATCCTGTTAAACTATCACAGAAATCAGCCTCACCGACTCGCACAACTTGACTTGGCGACTTATCATAAAAATGTTAATTTTCAGAATTGTTTTCAAGTTAAAAACCCATTACACTTCGCAATATCACATTTTTTTATCCAGTATGTCTGAACAATTGTTTGACTAGGGCGTTGTGCCACACCATATTTGTCTGGCGATCATATAAATAAATGAAGGAATTGTATTAAAGTTATTACTATTGAATTTGGGTATAAGGGCAACAGCATGTTATAGGGTGAGATCGCTATGTACGTGTATTTGTACATGTAATTTAGTATATTTTTCAGCTGAAGTGAGCAAATAAAACATGTTCAGGCATATGCCACACAAGGACATACCGGTAGATACTTTGATCTCATCATTCAAACACACCATTGACTCCTTTCCCGCCTTTCACCAGTCTTCATGAAGAGCAGACAAATGATCCAGATGGTTTCATCACATTGACATCAACACATTTACTACATGTCCAAACAATGTTTATGATACATGTATTTATATGTTGCGGGTATTAAAAATTAGTTTGCATTATAATTTTATTTCATAATGACAATAGTCATAATATGTAATGACAATAGTCATAATACATATGACAATTTATGACATCTTTAAGGTATCATATTGTTAATGGGAATAGATTTTGTATCCGGTATTTCATATAAAGTCAAATATTAAGGGTAAACTACAATAAAGTACTGTCATTCAGAAGTGGTCCAAGTTTTTTTAAGAAGTTACAACAAGCCGTTAGTTAGAAATGATTTATGATTTGATGGACATGGGTATATATTATATATGTAATTAAGTCATTAGACTTATGATTCCAAGTCAGGTAAAGACTATATCACATAATCTCTGGTGGCCGTTAGTTAGAATCTAAGATTGCAGAGAAGTGAAACAGCAATGAAACATAGATGTAGCAGTAAGAACAATACATAATTTTAAAGTACAATATTAAAAAAATCCTACTTTTCATGTCAACTCTACAATCCCTGAATTACAACATGATTCCAAACAACAGTGTGCAGCATAATGTCAAACTGCACCTGTTGTACTAGTACTTCAAAATACCCAAACAAAATTGGTAGTGTCCGCCATATATTTATAATATATAATACATGTATATTTAAATAATAATTTAAATAATTCATAATAATTATGCATATGCATGCATACAAACACTATTGTTCATCAAATACACTTTTTGCTCCTTGAATGAGTTCATGTGCAAATAACAAATATACATGTGCTCTGCACTTACCAATTAAGTTTACTTTCATACAAAAAATCATTTACTAGTATATTTATATATAAGTACATGTAAATCTGTACTTATATAAATAATGCTAATAAATAATACTTATAACTATATTCAAAATTACTAGTGCTTTACAAACGGAAGATCTTTGTACTGTTGCAAATCAAAAGGTGGGTTGCACTGCACTTTATATTCTATCCATTTAGCCATACACTCTTGCGCTAAGTACTCAAAATCGGCACTGAATTTGTTCATCATGAATTCTGGTCGCCTGAAAGCAGATAAGTCTTAAGTTGTATTCCTGATATATATTGACAAAGAAACTCAAGACAAAGATACTCATGATTTACCTAAAAGCTTTTACCTAATAAGCCTTGGGAGGTCCGTGACTCCAAAGAGACAAGTGCCTCTCTGCCATCGGCCGCCGCAGGGAGTAACACCGCCCCAGGCAACCCACACAGCCAGCCACGCCTTACCATCTGGAGCACCTGTTTTATATTGAAAAAATTCAAATAACTTTTAGTAAATACAATAATCAATAAAAAAATATTCTGATATCGTAATAGTATATCTCAAAATCTAGTCATTGCTAATTTTCTTAATAATAAAAAATCTTTTTTTTAGTCTGGCATTAACACATTATAAGCTTTCGAAAGTCAATAGCTATCATCCTATGGAATCACTTAAAATAAATAGTGTAGTGACTCAGATAAATGTACAAGTACATGTGCACATACACATAAATTTCAAAATGCAATTGAACCATACTTCACAAAAATCAAAATCCTAGAGGAATACAACAAACCTGCATATCCGCCGGGTGTGTGTAAATGGGGATTTGAATATGTGTGATGCAATGTAGCCCAGTAATGTTCATCTGGACTCCATGTTTTTCTAGACCATTCTAGAAGAGCTTTTGATTTATCATCTGTTAACAGCCACTCAACAAAGGCATGACTAAATATTCCATAAGCACTTCCTCTGACAATATCTATATCATAAGGAGGTTTAGGATTTTTCTTCCCAGATTTTTCAAGTTTTCCTTGATTGTTTTCATCCAGTTTTTCTATCCATTCATTTTCAAATCTACTTCTATGCACACGTGCACCATATATTCCTTCTACATCATTAGAACCATTATAAATTTTCAGAATTTTTACCATTTCTAAATTACTGCGAATAGGAAAGCCTTGGCCAGCTGTGTTAAGCAAATATTTCCACTTTACTGAACTTTTTACATGATCCTTCATACAATTGATATCAGCTTGAAGTCTACTAACTCCAGCATAAACTATTTTTTCCAGCCTTGATGCCAAAAATACATTGTTAAAACAGCTTGCGATTGCACGTACACTTTCTAGAATTTCTGGCTTGACTTTACCATCAACATGAATGCAGTATGAATTTTGAGGTCTATAGACAGCCTTTAAAAGCTCTTCAACTTGTTCGACATCTTTGTGGATAAGAATATTGTATGCTATTGGATATGAAGCTTCTTCTTCATTAACTGGATTTAAATGATAACCCCTAGTTCTCGTAAATTCTAGACACCCTATATCTTGTATTAACTCCTGAAAATATGTGTCGGAATGTAGTTTTTTAGGTATTTCCTTCATAAACTTCTTTGCTAGCTGATAAACATTCTCAGTCCCATTACCTAAGAGTAAACTAGAACATTTAAGATTGTCATATTTATCAGCTACTAATGAATTTTTCACTGACTTCGGTAGACCAAGGTATTCTTTCAGACAAGTATTGTTTACTTGATTAATCAGATTATCTGTAAAATGATTAAAATCAGCACTTCCTTTGATAATTACTTTCTCTATTGGAATCAAACTTGTCACATCATTTTGGCCATGTTTATGAGAATTGTCTTCCAAAACGAGTTGATGTGATTCATCATTTTCACCAGAATGTGAAGTATAAAGAAGGGTGATGTTCTTGAATAACACGTAACATACTGATGTTACGAGAACAAGAAGCAGCCATGACAGGTGCTTTCTTGAGCGTGTAGGAATCATTTCCTCCGGTGGGAAGTTCTGCAAAAGATTAATAATAGTTAGTAATCAGGTTTAGGTTTGCATAAGTTCAGTATTTGAGCTGCAGCAGCCTCTCAGGCTCTCATATTGATAAAATCTAAAAACGTCTTTCTACCTGCTATTTAAATGTTATGCTCGGTAGCCAAACAAGTATGCTTGTAGAGAACTATTATGATGTGTTCTGTGTTTTCTGAAAGTGTCTTTAATTTAAACAGCGTATTAAAATATCTAGAGCAGTGTAAATACCCTCTTATAAAAAGCCTGTTATGAAACTGCCAAAACATGTGACAGCGCAAAATGTAAACCGAATGATTTTCGTCTTATTTTTCCTACATTTCCAATGGAAAAGACATTGTTTATTGATCCTGGATTTTACAGAACACATATATTTTTATTTAATATCCAGTAGACTTGGTTCACAGCACTTGGTCTCATGATGTTTTGTTGTGTGTTTTTTTGGGGCTGTGCAGTAATCAAGAAAGAGAATTTTGAAATTAATATTATTTAAACGTTTTCAAGCTCTAAAAGGCTCCTTATCAAATAAAAGGTCTCCACAAAATTAACAAAATACTACTACATCACAATAATCATCAGTACCTTATAATAAGGTGCACAGCCAAAAGAACACACAACAAAACTATAACATATATTTTTGACTTTTCAATTCAAACTCCATTGAAACCCATTATGGTGGACACTCATTATTATTATTATTTTATTTATGTAATGTAATTTCTATAATACTGATAGATTCGAATATAAATATAAGCTAAAAAATAAACTCATTCTTATTCTTATTACCATTCTTATTCAATGCTTCTGCCAGCATATCAGTTTCTGAAAGAAACCTACCACCACCAAATGAGATGTCTATTGCAAGAGAAAAAAATTAAACCTCTTTTCAAAGTCCATTGATCAGCTACCTTTGATTAACATACCCGTGAGCTGCTATATTATGTAGGAGTGCAGCAGCTGGAGTGCTGCTGTTGGCTCACTGCCATATTAGAATTAGATGATCTGCTGCAACAGCTATAAATAGCGTGTAGATATAATATTGATTTCCGTCCGCAGTAATCCTACTTTCAGTACTTTTGCAGTTTTATCCTTGAATGAGTTCATCGTGTTGGTAATTATGTATATTTATTATTTTCATCTTCCACAACACAAAGAGTTTCTAATTGTTTGACAGTTTCGTCTGCTACTTCAAACATTCTCAAAAACACTACTGCGCGTGTCAGGTCATGACTTACGACCGCCGTCCCCGCCTGCAGCAAGCACTGGGTCTTAGACTCTCGCAAGCTGGTGGGCCCCCTCGTCTCTGTTCCTGGTCTGACTGTGTATCCGGATGTGAACTGCTTCCTTGATAGCTCTAGACCTACCATCACTCTCTCTGTCTAGAACTGACACCCCCTTCCAATCAATCTTGTGATTTTCTTTATTGACGTGATCTGTGATGGCACTTTTGTTGAATTCTGTAGCAGACTCTCTTTTGGCAGCTCTTGTGAAATTCAACTTTCCATGTTGTTCAGAAATACGTTGAACAACATGAAAAGTTGATCTCCCGATCTTTGGTACAAAAATGATGGTTGTGATTAAAAATAATTGATCCTAGCCAATATGGCCAACCATATAGAATATCTTTTAGCCAAAATCTAGCAAGATTCGTCTATGGCGAATGGTGAATCGTTAGCGGAAGCAGAGTATCCCTACATGTAGAGCTGAGTTAATACCCTGCAGAGAGAGGCTAGGATGAACATACGTTGTATATTATATGGCTAGGTGGCAACGTTGTTAGGGAATGATCATAAATAATGACACTAGTGGTGGTGGTGGTGGTGGTGGTGGGGGGGGGGGGGTCGTCCAAAAGGTGGGAGGGGGGTGTCGTCAAACTTTTCTGATTGCTTTTTTTAAGGGGCGGGGGGGGGATCACTCAACTTTTTAAAATGTTGATGGAATGCGGGTTAACTTAATTTCTTCAAGCCCCCAAAAATGGATGACCCCCCGGTATAACCAAATACATATGGCATAAATTAATCCGAGTCGGATATTTATAGGCCCTAAGCTGAGTCACGTATTTGTGGTTACTCTCGGTATAGTTATTTATGATCGTTCCCTTATATGTTTAATACTAGGCCAGGCCCAGGGCCTCCGCTTCATTTCATACTCAGGCTGAGTCTCAGCCTCAAAGATCCTCTTACACATAGGTCTTCAGTATAATTCTTCCAACCACTTAAAAACATCACCACACTCACCTCTTAGTATATGTTTTCATTTTGAAATATCACAGAGAATATGATAAAATAAATAAATAAATAGAATTTCTGCCAAGTCTCTTCAACTTTTGTTGATGGGTTGTATCGGGCAAACCTCTAAAATATTTTACCTTCTTACATATGCGATATTATATTCAAAGTAAATCTTCCAAAGTCCGTAATGAATGATAATCATAACACAATTTCGTTCATTAAAAATTTTATGTACAAATTAATTTACTATTTTTAATTCAATATGTTTATTACCGTAAGTGTTTAGAGGAGCACTATTAAAGAGCATGAGTTTGCATAGGTAAAGTGAGCAAAATGGCTGCCAGTATGCAGTTACCACCAAGAAGATCAAGAAAAGTTCAAGAAATTACCATACGAAGAAACAGAACAAACCTTGATTTGTTGATGCAAATGGGATTTCCACAACACAGATGGTTATTATACTTATACACATCCTACTAACCTGCAAAGAGCAAGCCTTGTTTAAACATAAAACACCTGTCATACAACCCGGAAGGGTCTTTGTTTTGTTTATTGAGTACTCTTAGTACTGGGGTAATAATATCATGATAAACACAATTGCAGAGCCTCTTACGTCTGTTAAGAGGTAATACGTAAAGGAAGATACATCTTCTTGAGCATTGTATGGCCTTTCCCCTGGTTAAGAATCAAGTCTCGCCAGGCACCAGAGTGCGTCTATTCGCAGACGATTGCCTAGTGTACAGGAACGTCAGTACAGTAGAAGACCAGTTATGCCTGCAGCGAGACTTAACAGCACTAGACAACTGGGCAAAGAGGTGGGGCATGCGTTTCAATCCCGCAAAATGCAACATCATGAGGATTTCAAGGAGCAAGCAAGTCATTACCAAGCTGTACGAACTGTGGAGTCATACTGGAGGAGGTGGTTGCTGCCAAATACTTAGGTGTGACCATTAGCAACAACCTCGAATGGAGCAAGCACATCGCCATTGTGACGAAGAAGGCTAGTAACACCCTCAGCTTTCTCCGGCGTAACCTCCGCTACTGTCCCAGAAAGGCCAAGGAGACTGCGTACCTGGCTTTAGTGCGTTCCACCATCGAATACAGCAGTGTGATATGGGACCCACATCTCCAGAAAGACAAAGACCAACTGGAGAAGGTTAACAGAAGAGCAGCTCGCTTCGTGACAAACACATATGATCGCCAACGCAGTGCCTCTGATCTACTTCAGAAGCTAGAATGCCCGACCCTGGAACACCGACGATCTAACCAGAGGCTTACAATGATGTATAAGGTTGTGCATGGACTTGTGGCAGTGCCGGCATCATCGTTAGAACCAGCAGACACCAGGACCAGAGCGAACCACGCATTTAAGTTCCGGAATATAACAACAGCCACCACGCAATACAAACACTCCTTCTTTCCCCGAACAATTCCGGAATGGAATGGTCTGAAGAAGGAGGTGGCTGAGAGTGGATCCTTGAACATGTTCAGGGACCGGCTGCCCTAGCCATGTGGCACACACTGTCATCGGCGGGATGTCCCACCAGGGAATTAGCCGATTATTGTATAGAATATAGAATAGAATAGAATAGAATGCTCTGATCAGGGCCGCCGCACCCCGATCCGACACACCGAGTGCGACATTTGTCGGAGCACTTTTGTTTCAATAATTTACTATGTAATAACATAATTACATAATAAGTACTCAATAAACTACGACAGGGACAGGGTTTGTTGTATGCAATTTAGCGCAGTTTGTTTGTTTCTGAGGTTTGTTTGTACTCCTCGGCCATCAATTTTGATGATTATAGCAGAGGGAGGCTACGTGGTGTTGGTACATGGACCCCCAGAGGCAGGTTAGTCAAGCAACTGAGCCTCGGGGGTGGAGGGATCACGCTAGCTATTGTTTTCAAGCTAGGTGAGTTCTTTTGCGTGCAGAGGTATGGGGACACGCCTTTTAACGAGGCTTCCGAACCTCGGTCTTGGTATCGCCACCGTCTAGTATTACACTCGACAGTGGCGACATGCTGTGTGGAGATTGGCAGTACAGTGGCATACGTACGATGTATTTATCTTACAAATACGATTGACGGTTTCGTCAGCTGCTGCTAACATCTTCAAAATGATCTACTGCACATGACAGGCAGTCAATCATTTCTGGTACCGCCACCGAGAACTGGGTCATCAGACTCGCAAGAGCTGGTGGACCCCCTCGTCCCAGTTCATGACCTGCCTGTTGGTGCGGATGTGTAGAGCAATATATTAAATATAGGCATTGCCTTTTGAAAATGGCCAACCTTTTATATGTATATGTTGTTCACTTCCCAGATTTTGATTGCTAAGAATATGGCTGACAGCATCTCAGAAATCACTACATTTTTATTCATAATTCAACAGCTTAACAAAATGACTCGAAGTGTGCACAGTAAGCCCTTGTGCACACAGATCCCGAGCATCAAATTTTTTATAACGAAAATGAACAATGGTTAGTAAACAATCATCTATAATTGCATTTTTGAATACCGGGTGTCGTCATTGATTACGTTTGTTTTGAATTTTTCCCTTTTCAATTGTTTTATTATGAATAGAATAGTAATTTATATGCGATGCAGGGGCTTGGTATGCAAGGTATGTGTGTCAGCTGCTCTAGAGTACACATACTATTGTTCATCCTAATAACGGATATGTCCTATCACCGCAATTTGTCTACTTGTTTTTATGATTGATTACATTCTTAGTCTAAAAGTCAACGTCGCAAAATAATAAAACAAAATATTTTATGAAATGTGCTTAAAACAATAATGTTTGATTTAACCATCAAAGTTAATTGATTGTATAAGATAATAATTATAACCATTATACTTTTGTATGTGTAAAAGACATACCCCGATACCGGTACTATTATATAATGTTTATGATTTTATATAATGTTTATGAACACATTCATAGAAATACATATCTACAGGTCTTTGTAAATTTGTGCTCATTATTTCATGGAAATTTTTTACAATGCTACTGCTTTTTTTATTCATAGTGAGAAAGCTCTTGCTGCTACAGGAGATAAGGGTGTTCAACTTGCATCAGATTGGTATGCTTAATTTGATCCATTAGGTGTACTTTCATAAAATGAAATAAGATTTTAATGATTTTCTCCCTTCTGCATCTACCGGTACAATTTGGTTTGCGTTTCCAGGGCAAATATGCAATTACGCATTTTTCATATTTTTAGGCTCCTTTCACATGTTAATGATCCAAACTTGGATGAAACAGCACCCCGAGACTACATTCTGTATCTCTGTCCTGTTGGCAAGCTGCAGCAAGAATTGTTGGACTTCTGGCAAAAGTCGTTCCAGCAATGTGGATGGAACAGAGCTCATAATTACTTTCCACATGTTACTTTGTGTTCATTTTTTAAGGTATTCCAAATGTTATGTTACCAAAATTTTCATTATCATATAATACAGTTATATATAAATTGATAATAACAGTTAGTGTCAAGTTATTGTTCACAACAAATGATGATGTCACAGGTCATCATTTGTTGTGATCAAGGCAAGAGCAATTGCCGAAAGCTCAAGATGTAAATTGAACTTTATTATCCTTCCTGTTTATAAAATATAAATAAATATATGACTATCAGATCCAGGATAAATGAACTTCCATCATACCATGATTGTTCCTAAACTAGACATGTACTCCAAATGCTATTGCCAATATACCGGGTATCTTTCAACTTAATGGTACCAATATAGTAGCTGGTTAATATTTTACTGTCTAAGAAATACTGTATGGGATGTGATTTTAAGATTTATCATGTTCATGATTTTGATATTAATGTTTTCAGTCAGAAGATGCTCAAATCTCACAATTGGCACATGCTCTCAAAACATTGTGTGACCGTCTAAAGAATGTGCCAGAAACAATACCATTAGAATACTTTTCGTCTCCAAACTTTATTGGACTATTTATATCAGACACAATGGCAGCAATACTAAAAAAGATAACACAGGATTTTGCTGAAGAAGTGAAAAAGATAGGTAAGGTTTAGTGAGGCCCCGAGCTGTGAGTCAACTTGGGGCCCTTTGACCCGTGATGCGACTTTTTGTTGCGAATCGCAACATTTTTTCATGAGTCACGACACCATTCTATATTTTATTTTGAGGCTTCGGGTTGTTTAACAGATTTGACATAACTTGGGGCCCATGAAAAAAAAATACTTGAGGCTTCTTCTGTTTTGGTGCTTTCGTATAAAAAAAGAAAAATGTTGGCAAAATCTGGTGCCCCATAATAATGTTTACAAGGACCCCTTGTTATTTGAGGCTGTGGGTTGTTTAACAGATTTCAAATAACTTGGGACTCCTGAAAATATATATGCTTGGGGCCTCTTCTGTTTTTGTGCTTTCCCATATAAGAAGTACAATGAAAAATGTTGACTAAATCTGGGGTCCTAGTATAGTAACTTTTATTATGGTCCCTTATTCTTAGAGGCTTTCGCGTAAAAAGATTTGAGCGTGTAAAGATTTTGCCCCTGGCTCAAGCCCGCTCGCCCCCCCCCCCTTTCAAGATGGAATGTGCTTAAAACTTAAGACATATGTAAAGAAAAATAGTCCAGCTCACAACTAGCAATATGCATTGTGTGTGGTTTGACAGATACAACTTAATTTTATCTGGTAATTCTGGAGCATGATAACCAATGAAAATACATGCAAAAAAATAATCAATAGACTGGCAGCAATTTAGTTATTCCATTAACAGGCTATTTTAGATACCTAGTAAGCACATGATCAAAAGTTGTGATATACATGTATGTTACCTGTAAGTTAGGTTCCTATGCAATATTAATATTCGTGCTACAATGTATGTTGGTAATGATTCTATTCCATTGTTTTGAAACGATTAAGAATTTCAAACATGTGTTTTTGATTTTTGTAATTTTCAGGTGTAAGTGTAGAGCCTCACAAAAAGCAGCTCCACGTGAGTCTTGCATATCAGTTCCAAACAGAAGAAAAAGAGCGACTAGAAATGCTTGCAAAGAACATCAATATTAGCATTCCTGCAAGATGGGATCTCAGGATATATTCTCGTGATCCACGTAGTGCAAAATGCCAGGTAATATTATGCTTCATCAGCAGCTGTTCGTCAGTGAGAATATTATGCAAATACTAAATATAATGTTTCTGAAAGGCTATGTTTTTGTTCATATCATGTGATGATTATTGCTCCAATTCATTAATGGTATTAATTTTCACCATTGAACTTTATCGTATATACAAGGTCCGAAAAGTTCGATTTACACATACTCCTCAAGCTGCTGATGAACTGGAGCTGGTGCATGGAGATTTTATCTTTTTGGAAGAGTCTGAGCTGGAATCTAGTCCTGATGGCTGGTTCATGGGGACATCGTGGCTCACAGGCTGCTCTGGACTCTTTCCGGGAAACTACACAGAGCGCACAGCAGAAACAGAAACATGGACCATGCACAGGTTATTCATTTAAAACTTTTTCTTAAGTTACTTCTTGCTGTATGTTTTTTTTTTTTTCAACAGATGTTACATGAAAGCACGTACAGTACAGGTCCGATTGTGCGGACATGCAGGGTCATAAAATGATCCAGCACATGCTAATGCTACTTTTCGTTTTAAAATAATATCCATTGTCATTCAAACTTATTGCTGCTTTGATTTACAAGTGTTTAGGCTAAACAAGAATATTTTCTAACGTTTTTAGAAATCTTTGCACATATCTGATATTCAAACCTGTTTCTAGGTTTTAAATATTCAAAATAAAAATTATATCAGGTATTATTCCCTTATTCTCTTGCCAGAACTACATTATAATTTTTATAAAATGTGAATGCTATTTATAATAGTGAACACTAACATAGAAATGCAAATTTTTTCCCTTTCCTGGAGATAGTCACCTGCTATCCATAGGCCTTTTAATTATTGTAAATGTGGTGGTTTATAGTCGTGATTCAAGTCTTATTCTCACAACTTAACAGGTCATGGCACACTTGTGCTTGTTGTTGATCAATTGATCATTTCTCACTTACTTCGGTTTGCAGCGCACAATGCTAATCACTCACACAATCACTCACTCGTTCAACCCAATCACCTGTACCTAATTTGCTCAATAGCCAGCACCAGACTCGACAGAGAATCAAACCCACAGCCTTCTGATCATGATCACAACCCCCTATTCACTAGGGCACAGAACACACAGGCTTTAACACCATAATTAAGAAAATTTTATTTTACAAAGTTTGATTTGCAAAATGCTGACATTTCTATAAGTGCACTCTGTTGTTCTAAATTACTTTTAGTTATTATGCAGTTGGACCTGCTAAATTCGAATTTCAAGAGAGTTGAGTGATAATCTTGAGTGTGCAGGACTTCAAGCTATAAAGAAATGATAATTGATGCACGTCAGATAGGGGATAATGCAAGAATTTGTGAATTGCATTCAAATCTCATTAAAAACTGACATTACTGGAAAAATAAGTACATCATTAATAAATAAGTTAAACTTAATAAATGGAAGTGTAATGCATCATATGATGCCTCGCATAAGTATGAAAACTGAAGTTTTTTGTGAGAAATTATCATGTAAATGTTAAAAGCTCGGTCAGTACTTCTCACTAGAGTTACCAAAGACAGTTACTAAAAGCATCAAATCTATATTAAAACACCCATATGTCCATGTACTACTTGTAGTATGACAGAGGCATGCATTACACAGGTGTCATAATTCTAACACCAGGGCCCCAGTCCTCCACATGCTGGGCATGAGTACTGCTTACACAGATACAGTATCAAGTAACTCCACCATCAGGCGCCTTATCTATTTTTTCCATAGCTAACTACTAGGATGTGTTCTTCCTTTGAAGTGTTAAAAGTTCATTTAAAAATTGGGGTGGCCAACCCAATATTGGGGTGGCCTGTTAACGGATTTGTCCTCGAAAAACAATCGCATACTGGTTGTAAAGCCCTTGCAGTGTTAATACAAAAGAAAGTTTCAATGCTGAATTGTTTTTTCTCGGGTTTGGGCCTTGGCATGAGTGGACATTTTACTTGAAATAGGCAATTTTATTGAGTTAAAAGCCAAGGTTAATTGAAATAAGCAGGTCTTGTTTACTTGTTATAATCATTAGGATGTTTGAAGGGAAATTAAAATCAGTTGTACTGAAGCAGGCGTTTGACTTATGCAAGCTGGAGAAAAATGGGTCCATATGTATACATGTGTAGATGTAAGTTAACATACATGTACAAAATCCACAATGCTCTCTTGGGCATGATATATGGATCAACGCAATTTTGATAGATCTAAATCAAAATCAATATTCATTACTTATCATTTGGTTCTGGATGTGATTGGTTAATGTGGGGTATTCGATTACACAGTTAGTTTAATGCATGATTACTGTTTATTACATTTTGAATAGTACAATTTGGATATTTTGGTTATTTGACACAGATTAGAAGCTGCAGTAAAGAATAACTGGTTTTAGGACACCATTTAGGATAGTGTTCAGACTAACTATATATACATTTAGAACATGAAGTGTCAGTGTGACCTTGTTCCAAAGTGGCCAATATGCTGTCAAAATAGAACTGTACTGTTGGGACCAACTTAGGATAAACGTTTGTTTTATTTTATGTAGATCTGTAACAGCAATTATGTTTGTGTAGCATAGCTATTTGTTATTGTTGAAAATGTGTCACAGATATATTTTTTTGATGTGTCACAGATATTGTTATCAATTTTGTCCATATTTTGTCTTGTAGTTCTCAGTATTTTAGACTGTGTTTCCAAGACTGTTGAAAATTTTCTTTTATTACTCAATGAATATATTGAGTGTATTAATTCACTTTAAATGAAATGATAATTTTTGTTTTAACTGGTGTTTTCGTCAAGCTATTATTTCATACAAATAATTATATATTTAATCTAGTCTTGGTGTTATGTAAAACTTTTCAGTCTCTTAAATAAAAAAAGTACTTTAAAACAGATCTTTCTTCAACTTCACATTAACAAATGTGTTCTTCGCAGATCCATCCCAATTGTTGGTACAGACATTCTGGACACTATCTCATCTGACACTGAAATTCGAGAGGACGAGCTCTATGATAACCACTTCTCTGTTCAGCAGGTGAGTGTTAT
>CM032660.1:1724420-1793355 GCA_019095985.1 Streblospio benedicti | reverse complement strand
CTCAACACAGGAGCCAGGGTGAAAAATCTGGTTCCGACAGAATATAAATCAGTCTATGACTACCAATGATTGAAATATGTTATGCCCGTTTCAAGCATACAATGTATCTCCACCATACAGACAATGCATTGCTGGAAACTACATATATTATTGAATGTATTGGTAAATCATCCCCAAGACAAAATACTGAAACATTGACTTTGTTTGTAAAATAGGTTCAGGTGATCAAACCAAATGCAGTCAGATGACAAGACAGACGTCAGACCCTAAACTCAAGTCCAAGTGTTCTGCTCCTTCTGCCTCCAAAACTTCCAACAGTCCCAACAATAACCCTGCAAAAAACAGTTCTACTAGCAAGTCTGGACCAAGCAGTAGTAACTCAAGGTTGGTAACAATTTAGTTGTTAATATTTTTTTATTGCTCCATTTATACAATTTTTTTCTCGCATCCAATTGTCTCTATGCATAGAATCTATAATATTTAGTTGAACAGTAAGTTATTAAATCTCTTATAAGTACACTATCAAATATTATGACAGTATTAAGGTGAAACCTTACCCATACATGTATATGTAATGTACTGACAGCAATTCCTTGGAGTGAGGTTTTGTATTATAATTCCTAAATGGTACTAGATAACAAAAGAAAAAAATTATATATCTAACTACTATAATATAGTCAAATTATGTAGATTTGAATACTAAACATTTCATTTCAGCGGCCAGCCATGTGTGAGCAAGGCCATATACATGTAGCCACGTGTGAGCAAGGCCATATACATGTATCAATAAATACATTCTGTTTATGGATCTAATTCTCAATGTTGTCATGTATAAAATGTCTGACTCTGTCCCTGGCAAAACGGGAATCAAAGGAGTGCCTGAAAAGCCGAGGTAGGGGTAGGAGGATTTTAAGACGGGCCATGAACTTTTGTCACAATGTTTGGAGGGGGGCTATCAATTTTTTCACACACTTTTGAGGGGGGGCTATCAATTTTTTCACATAAAATTTACCTCTATTTTTTAGAGATTCTGTACTAAAATTTACTGTTTTTTATATTATGGATATCCATCAAATAGGATTTTAGTTAACCGGCAATGAATGCGTTAAATGTTGGGGGTCGGGTGGGGGGGGGGGGGGGGGGTCATCAATTTTTGTCACATGAAATTGAGGGGGTTACCAATTTTTCACAGAGGTTTGAGGGGGGGGCTATTAATTTTTTTACAGCAATTTTGGAAAAACCCCCCCCTCTAAATACCCCAGGGCCCCTGGAAAAACAGAAAGGGGCCTGGAAAAGCCTGGAAAACAATGGGGCCTTGAAAAAATAATTTTAGTAGAAAAGCCTTGAAAACTAGGGTTGGGGTTACGTCATAAAAATCATCGTAAAGTGGTTCTCTTCAGTTTTAGACTGAGGCGATTCTTGTTTTCAAAAATCACTAGAAATACCTACTTAATATTCCTGCTTCCAAATAAGGATATTAAGAATCGTGCGTTGTCACCATAAAATTTTTTCTCTGCTTTGATAACGGCTAATGGAGCGCTAACTAATCGCATCACGATGGTTGGTGTTGAGATATGGCGTGTGATAAGGCTAATTTTCCTATTGAAAATGGGCGCCTTAAAAGTCTTGGAGGAAAAATAATTTTTCACGAATGGATTTTCATCGTCACATTAACGTAACCATCACAAATACGGATCAATATAAAATTATGAAGTCATGGACGAAATGATATTTCTCACATCATAGGCATTGTTCTGCCTTTTAAAAGTGTATCACGAAATTTTTTTTCAAAGACTTTTAGCAGTGTTAGTTTTCACCATGCACAATGTTAGTTAGTTTTGCAACAATATATAATGGAAGCAAGGGTTTTTAAAAATTAGATTTAGGGCCTTGAAAATATTACCTGGCCTTGAAAAGCCTTGAAAAGTCCTTGAATTTTTGCATGATCTTTTGTATGAACCATGTACTGAATGGTCCCTTAGTATGGTAAAAGCTTGTCTCTGCTACTCCTCTAAACTACTCAACATACGGCAATGAAACTTGTTTTATAATAAGAACATTGTTTGTTAAAAATAGAACATAGACGCAGGTGAGCGATTCAGGCTCTCTAGAGCCTCTAGTTTTTTCCAGCCCCAGTCACAGCCGCAGTCAGCCGCAGCCTTTGACGTCTCCCATTGACGAGGTGCGCGGTGGCGTGAAGCGAGGCATGGCGAGGTCAGAAAACGTGTCATCCACCAACAAGGGCCCGCGCCAGTTGTATGTGGTGAGACACGGTGAACGCATTGACTTCACATTCGGGAAGGACTGGATTCAAAATAGCTTTGATTCAACAGGTGAAGATAATGCGGGATTAATTGTAATGTATTTTGTGTCTGAATAAGAAAGTAGATAGTCATACATGAAAAGATGCCCTGATAAAAATCCATTTATGATTTTATCTTCGAAATTTTGTTTCTTTTTGATACAGAATTTTACAGATACAGCCTCAGGCTTTACTATTGATTGCATTGTCATTTTCTTTTCAAACAACTTTCTTTTTGTAAAACATGTTTTGTTTTTCTAATAAGTTTATAACAATGAAGTATAATGTGTTTCAGGTAACTATATTAGGTATGACCTCAACATGCCCAAATCATTACCAATGAGGAAAGGTGGACCATCCGACTTTCACAAAGATTCGCCGCTTACAGTGCAAGGTCACTTCCAGGCCAGACTTGTTGGTATGTACAACGTAAGAGCAGATATTTACATCATAAAATTAAGATGAATTTTTAAAATTACTAAGTTAGTGATGTTTATTTTAATAGGAGAGGCTCTGAAAGAGAAAGGAATTCCTATTACGCATGTGTACTCGTCTCCCTCACTGAGATGTGTGGAAACAGCAACTGAAATCCTAGAAGGTAAACATGCAAATGTATTGAGAGAATTATTGTTTCCTTTGAAATTGAAATAAAACCTAAGAATAGTGTGGAGGTTTACTAATTGTGTTAAGAAAGATGATTTTTAATGGGTAATATGATCTAGTGATGTAGGGATGATCGAGAGCACAAAAACAAGCGATTGAAAATATTGGTGATCAATACCATCATACTGCTACATGTGTGCGAATTCTGTATTGCTTTTTGTAATTAATGTCACGTCAATATCTCTAGGGCTGGGTGCAAACTTGCCCGTTAACCTCGAACCTGGCCTGTTTGAATGGCTCGGCTGGTACAGAAATGGAATGCCCAAGTTCATGTTGCCCGAAGAGCTGGCAGACTGCGGGTTCAATGTGTCCTGTAAAGGAGGTACATATACAACATCACATTCAATGTATAAAGAATATCATCAATGTATCTATGTATATTTAGTACATATTTAATTCACGCATAATTGTCAAGTTTTCTTTTGTCTTTTTGAATGTGTTCATCGTGCTGGGATAGTTATTATCTGTACATTATTTTGTCTACCGTATTACAAAAAAGACTTACTCGTTGACAGTTATTACTGTTGTTACCCTTTTCACTGTAATTTTTGTGCTGTGAACACTGAAATACGATGCAATATAATATTAATTTGTGTAGCACTTACTTTATGAAATGCCCATTTGCGCTTGTACCCCACCAAAAACAAATGATGCTTCAATTTAGATTTAATAATAGAGACTATAAATCATGTACAAAGTTTTCTTTTGTTTTTCATTTGTTTATTTCTCCTTGTAGGTTACATATGGAGTGAGTCAAAATATAATATGGATGAAAGTACAGAGCAATACTATGACCGGTGTCACATGGTTACAAAGGAAATCCTCAAACGACATGAAAATGAAGGTACGGATAGTGTATTGTGTGTTTTTAATTAAAAATGCAAATATCCTTTAAAACTCATAGTTTGTTAGTTTTAATCTAATTTATTTTCTCTTTGTTTTATAAGTGGGTGAAAATTCAAAATGAAAACAAAGCAAAATATAAATAATTAGAACTTAATGTTTTCCATACAATAGTATCCTCAGGTAAAAGTATTGATTAGCCTAGTATGTCATATCACACCACACAGGCACATGGATGATATGACAGAGAATGTGACCATTACGCTTCACCAGAGTGGGCTATTACTGTCTCCTTGGAAAAAAGAGTAGTCAATAACCCAGAAAATGCAGTATTACACAATTAATCTTATTACACCCCCCTCAGTTTTAACATGTTAAATATGTCACCATAGCTCTGCATATTACACTGTGTTTATGATAATAAGAAGTAGAAATATTTGTGTTGGCCAGGAAAATGGCCGTCCTTGGTTGGTGGGTCATACTGGCTAGTATTGGTCGGTGCAAAGAGATATAAATCAAAACTAAATAGATACGCATTCATACATTTTGTGAATGGTGAGTTATACATTGAGTAGTCTTCAAAACTGGTTCTAAGAAAATATTGTTATAGGGACAACTCAAGTAGAATACAGCATGTATGTCTTGTCAACAGTGCTGTATTGAAAACATTGTCATCATAACAGTTTGGTGTATTAGTACTTACCATAGTTAATGTTTTCACTATATTTCTTCTGGTCATAATTGACATTTGTGTTGATGTTGAAAGGAATACATCCTTGCATTTGGTGCACTAAAGCCATATATCCTGTTAAATTCAATTGTCTTATAAGAATCACGGATAGGGTGAAATATTTCTTGTAATGTCATGCAAGGAATTGTTACAGGCCGACATTGGTCATCAGAATGTTGAAAAGTCGTAAACATTAAACATTTTTTTATAAAAAAAATAGAAAACAGTATTTACATGTTTGCATTAACACATGTAATGAGTGTAACATGTAAAGTGGATTGAGGTTTAAAGCCTGTGAGCTTAGATATTTGAATTGATCACATGTCTTTCCTTGTGAAAATGCGTCGTTCACATAGGTGAAATAGATAAGAGTATCATCCTTGAAGCGAAGACTTTGGAGTATCCAAAAAAGCATCATCATCAGTGGATGTGTCCATCGTTATAATGCCCTGTAGCCCTGACCTCCTGGTTTCAGAGACTTGCCATGTGCTCCTTGTGGCTCACAAGGGCAGTATTGATGTGTGCACGCGGCAGCTTCGTGGCCTGCCTGTGCTTAACCGCAAGGCCTTCCGCAAGCTCATCGATCAGGTGCCTTTCTGTGCATTTGGTGCACTCGAAGCGAAGCGAGGTCGTTGGGAGATGGTGGAGTCACCTGTACCGAGTTTTACGCACAATGCAAACCACAATTATTCATGGAAGATGTGGCTGTGATAAACTAAACTGTGGAGATTCTCATGAAGAGATCAACAGAATGCTTTGAAGGATTTACAGAGATTTTGTCACCGGCTCATCTTTTCATCATAATATTAAAAGACAGTGGAGAAACAAGTTTTCTATATGGATGGAGGTTGAAAGGAAGTCCAAAACATTAGCCATGTCATAAGTTGAATGGCCCATTGTGATTAATTACATAGTATTAGGTTGCATTATGCATGTGAAATTTCAACTATTTCTATTTAGATGGTTATATAAAATGATTGTCCTAATTGTATACAGTATATGTATCATGCCATTTTGTGATTCTATTATATATTTCTGATAATATAGACAATTAAACATGATTGTATGATGCGTCAGAGATGGAATGATTGTTTTGAAAACCTTTCTTGTGATATTGTTGCTATTTTTGTTATGGCTTTGACTGTCTGGACTTTTAAGGTATATTTTATTTGTTATGGTTATATTTAAATCAAGGAAAATATGTAATATCCCAGGATTTCAAAGTACCAATGTCTGCAAAAGATCTGTGATACTGCGTTTGTTTGAAAACTTAAAGATAATATTTCTTATATGGGCATCTTGCCGATTGATCTAAGTTCATTATTCATCGATATTATTGAGAATGCAAAAACGAAATAAAATTCAATGGTAAACAAAATAGAAAATGAGAAATGCGTGTATTTCTTGTGTCCTGAATGTCTATGAAATGTTTTGTCATTTTCAAGTCTATATTTCCATTTGGATGCGTCCTATGACTAAATGGACTACACAATTCTGATGCTGGCAAACAGCAAACAGTTTGTTTTTGTAATGCATTGATGAATTTCTACCCTCAGATTTCTACCATGCTCTGCCAATTCTTGTCATTATTTGCTAAAAGCTTATAATAAAATATTTATCAACATTATTTTGCTCATGTTTGTTTTATTTGTAATAATATTACTTTCATGAGAATGATGTGATAAACTATGAAAATCTAAAGAATGACTGAATAGTAAAACGTAAATGAATGTAATCTACTTTCAGTGCTGGTATTAGCAAACAATTTCAATGTGCAAGAAACTAAGCAACACTCATGTGGAACTCATATCAACAACCTGTCTTGTAAAGCTTAACACTTCATCGTCATCAGTCCCTAAAGAGAGTGATTGACTGACTTGTGCAATGATTGTAATATATATCACATTGCCAATTTCTTTAGGTGGCCATGTTTTGCTGATTGCCCATGCAGCCTCATTAGATGTGTGCACTCGTCAATTAGTCGGACAGAGTCCGCGCTCACACATCGGCTTTCATGATATGCTACACAAAATTCCATATGCTGCAATGGCAGTTGCACAGGTAGATATAAACTGCTTCAATTTGTATGAACATCCATTTGTTTACTTCAATTTGATTTTAAAATATGAGCAGTTGATTATATTTTAAAGGACCTATTTTAAATGCAGATTATTTAAGATAATTCTTATATTATTCATGTCAGTTTTCCAAATAAATTTATACCCGGTAAATATAAGCTATTATAATAGGTTAATATGACCATTCAGCTCCATATATCCAATAAAGTAAATATGCTGTTGCTGATGCTGTTGCATAATTTTCTAAAATATCACAATTAAAATTTATTTCAATCAGGGCTGTCAAAAATCACAATATCAGATATCAGATAAAAAAAAAGCTCTTTTTCATGATTTTAAGGACTTTGAACTGAATTGTCTTACGTTCTATATACAAATGTAGTGTTTTTTTCTCATACGAAAGACATTGTTTTTTTTTTACAAAAAAATAAAAAAAGATTTTTTTAGATGTTCTGAGGACCATTATTTGATTAGTGCAATCTTACAAATGCAATAATTAATTCATAATAGAATAACCTGGAATTGCGTTTGCTATTTCAGGAGGGTGTGTTGGTACGAGACACATGGTACTTGATCGAGCCCCCAATCCTGCCATTTGCACACACCAACAATGCCAAGTATAACTGGACATGTCTCACCAATCCCAGTTGTAGTTAGATGATTCAAATTTCCTTTTCCATAGAGCTATGGTTGTGGTTCCTGGTTAGTTTTATGAAAACTCTGACTTCACTAAGCACATTGTCTTGAGTGTGTTCACCACATTACCCCAGTTAATAACCTAGTACAGCTTTGGATAGTTAAATGACAGAGTGAAATCATCCCTTTGGAAGTGTAATGTATCATATATCATTGACCAGGTGTAATTCCTAATGTGTAATCAGTACATTCAATTGAATGATTATTATCAGTTCATATTTTTTGTAAAAATGTACATGTATGACATTAAAGACAGATCTTCTAATTGAAAACCATATAGAAATGTACAGTTGTACATGTACATGTTGCAGTTCCTATGTACTAATACTCAAGCGAGAACCATAATTTTTGTGGAAAACTAAGAAGTTTGTTTGCAGTTGAATATTTACTTCAGTTTGTTAAATGAAGAAAATATATTTCCAATTGGAATGTTATTTTCCTGTATGGAATGTAATAGAAGTCCTGGGTATTCAAAAGGTATTAGTATTTCAAAATATCTTTACTAATACTGAATGATACCGGTAAACAGTTTTTGTTATATGTACAGTAGAAACTCAGTATCTCTTATCTGTGGATATAACAGTAGAATGCTCGAGGTAGCCAATATTTGAGATAATCATCTGATATGGTTATGATTAAGTTGAGGGAAAATGAAACTAACTTTGAGATAACAAAAAATCTTTGTAATCAATATAGGGATAATGAGGTTCTACTGCAGATTCAAAGTACATGGAGCATTGGTATATCAGTTCTTACTTGTTAAGAATTGAAAATTTGGTTTGAAGAGTTGCACGGATTATACCAAAATATTGTTATAACAAAGTATATATACCAATAATTATTTTGTTAACAAAATTATTATCAGAAAAAATATTGATAGGGCTCACTCTATTATTTTTTAATTTTTCTGATCTGATGGTATTTCAAATGGAAATAATTTTTTTATTAAGTGCATGTGATACTAATGTTACAACTGTATGTAAATTTCAAACTTATTTTATAGTCTAAGTACATTGTACACATATATTGAGCAACATGTTATATTGTACAAATTCTAACATCTAGTCATAACCTAATGTGCTGACAGCAAGTTCATGAAGTGATAACTAAAAAATGATACTGAATATGAAAATTAAAATTATAGTCATTATATACTATTTTTTGTCAAACCTGCATTGTAATTTTTATTATTCTGATTGGTTTATGTCATAGTGAACACTTACTGGTACATGAAAATGGCATTTTTTCAGTCTCTGAGAGACTAGCTAGACATTTTAAACACACCTAAATAAGGGATTAATTAGGTACAATGATTAGAACAGCAAAGTTTTTAAAATTTCTTATTTGTTTCGTAGTACTTCTTATCATGGTACATAGTAAAGTATCATTTTCATGTAAGTATTCGCAAATATGTAAATCAATCAGAAAAATAAAAAATACAGTGTAATGTAGATGCACCCCCAAAAATAACGTACCATTCCTATGATTTTTATTTTGATATTCAGTACCATTTTTTAGTAATACGAAAGAAAATGTTACTCCATGAATTTGATGTCAGCTCATTAATAGAGGTTAATTATGTGTGATTGTGATACTTGTAAAAGTTGATAGCATGATTGTTGAAAGCGAGTAATCATCACTATCTAATTTTCACTTTCCTATTTTTGCATGTTCAGAGTTCAACTCCTGTTTTGTTTGCTGCAGTCAGTATCTCCTTTATATAAAACTTATTGGTACATGTGGAGTGAAAGACGGTAGTGAATTATTTACTAAACATGCAGTTAATCATAATCATGTATTCTATCATGACAAAATATTTACATTTTATCTTGAATTGGAATCTGTTTACCACCAGGTAGCATCAATGTGGATATAGATTTTAAACTTTTTATGTTTTTAAGTGAAACGATTTTGAATTTGAATATATATCTAGTCAAAGTTTGTGATGGATGGACGTGACAGGTAGAGAAAGATTTTCCATACATTAATGACCTATGTGAGGTATTTTAGGGCATCTAAAGATGTCTGTGTTTGATGGTTATAGAATATGGACACATGTTATGTGGGAAAGGTATCAACAACAGTAAAATAGTTACAACAAAATTGAAAACATGCTTTATTAGTGCTACAATATTTCCAGTGTTATGAGATTGATACTGGTTCCTATCATGGTAAGATTTCCTCGTAGTTCTGAATGTGTAATATCTATGCATGAATAGTCTTTGTGATACAGCGAAAAGTTAAAATCAAGCAAAAATTATACTCCCATTTTCAAATAAATGGAATAGTTAGGTTGTAACTAGCAGTAATGAGTTGCAATATGCCTTTTTATGCACATTGATAGCATCAAAATTGTCACTGATTGGAAAAATATGTGCCTTTATCATTTTCCTGTACGACTTTGTCTTTTGAAGACATTGCATTATTTTTTTACTTTGTCGGATAGTATTATTGATATTTTTCTTATTTCATTTTAAGTATTAAAATGATTATACTTTGGAATGTTAATTCTTAATGGTTAAAAGGAATTGCCATCTGCCAATGCTTGTTAGTGATTTGATTTGTAAATGTCTAACAATCCCAATTGTTTTTTCCAAGATTTGATTTCTTACACATTCATCGTACTAGCTCAAAGCTTGACATATACGTAATGACAATTACCTGGTATGAAAAATAAGTCTGGTGACAATTTATAGATGACAATGTATAGCAATTTCTATATTAAAGATATATCACTTAGAATTCAAAATGTTCAATTTTTAAGTGATATAATTTGAACAAATATTTAATATTCTATAATTGCAAGATTACATGTAAACAGATTAAAATGTCCAAACTCTTGTGGCATAATTTTTTGAGAATATATTGCTTATCAGTATAATTTTAATCTAGAAAAAGAAATAAATGGTGTGACCAAATTTTGTGTACTATTTTACATATTAACATCATAGTAGTGATTTGAGGTAGTTCATAGGAATCATATGACCTCGTGTATTAATTATGGATTTTCAATTATTTTTCGTGTCTTTTTTACCTGCGTCGCCATTGTCCTTCCATTGGTCCGTAGTAAAAGCTTGTCTCCGCTACTCCTCCTAAACGACTGAACATACAGCAATGAAACTTGGTTTGTGCAAGAACATCATATGTAGCTACTCCTCATAAACGACTGAACATACAGCAATGAAACTTGGTATATAGCAAGAACATCATATGTAGATTTGCATATTAACAGGGATTTTTGATTCTCAAATTTTTATGGGAGTTATGCCTCTTTGAACTTAGAAATTTTGTGCCTGTCCTTCCTTCCGCCCGTAGTAAAAGCTTGTCTCCGCTACTCCTCCTAAACGACTCAACATACAACAATGAAACTTGGTATATAGCAAGAACATCATATTTAGATGTGCATATTAACAGGGATTTTTTATTTTCAAATTTTTATGGGAGTTATGCCTCTTTGAACTTAGAAATTTTGTGCCTCATACTAATAGCTTGTCTCCGCTCTCCTAAACGACTCAACATAAAAAAAATTAGTGCCCCCGCTCCCCCGAATCTTGGCAAAGCGGTCGACAGCCTCCATGTAATTTGCATGAAAAGATTGTGATGCCCCCAACCACTCACCCTTTCTCTTTTGTCTTGTAAAAGATTGACATTTACACCAATCACTTAATTGAAAGAGAAAGTACATGATTTTCATAAAATGTGATATTCAAAGAAAAACCTGACTGTCCCGCCCCACTTTAAGTGTGCGAAAAAAGAAACGGTCCTTAAATAAGAATTATGAAAAGCAACGGAAAAAATACTTATTTAAAGCAAAGCAAAAAACAAACAAATTACATCATATGATCAATTTATTACTTATTCCATACATAAAATTATTGTCCCTTACATACAAAAGGCTGTATACAGAATAAACTCCCCTGTTGAGGTGAGAACATTATAAACAGTAACCAGTCGAAACCAGTTTGGCTGAACAAGTTTGTGCACCACATTTTGTAATATTTTACATTGACATAGACTATACAACAGTAAAAGTGGATTCCATACACTATTTTTTAAAGGAAGGATCCACAAAATGCACAGATTTCTTCCAGTGAAGCTACCCGTTACAAAGCAGCCAATTATACGACCTACAATAAAAACATATGCAAATTGTTGAAACTACATGTACATGGATATACGTGTATACTTTAAAGTCTTAATTGAATTTTAACAGCAAAATGTTCAAAAATCCAAATTCACACAATTAGTATTTCCATACTCAAAACGAATATCTTGACAATGTTTTTATCAATTTAATACATTGGCAACTACGATACTTCGCATAACTGTATAACGTTGAGCATCTACACGTTTACAGCTGTAACTATCTCACTCAGTGGGTTGATAGTGAAAATGAAAACACAATGTTTGTACAGTTGAAAGTTACATAGAATATAGGAACACTCACACTAGATGATGAAATGAGAATTCTTGTATCAATGCTAATAATTCAGTAAAGTCTGCATTGAAACTCCAATCTTGACATACAATATTGTCTACAGTACTTTTATGGAAACACACATACAATCTTAGTTTCTTGATAAATGCTTGCTTCTGTGCAGATGCAAATTATATATTACTAGTCTCAATGTTTAATTGCAATCAAATAAATTTTCACCTTTAATCATCAATAACATTTTTAACATACTACCTCTTCATCAAAATATAATTTACAAGAGGTATTTCAATGAGGTAACTATTGAACATTGCTAATGAATAAAAACTAAGCTCTTGAAATGGAATATATAAATGTCTATAACATTATGACAAAGTCAACAACCTGTAACTAAGTATTTGGTCTCATTATCTAAAATTCAATGTATTAATGATAAAACAGCAAAGCTGCCTCAAACAATTGGCACGTTTTCCAATTACATTTACGAACATACAACTAGTAGTTATTAATGATTTAAAAATATCAATTTTATTAAAAGAAATTAGTTGTGTTTTGAGATTATCCCTGTAACTCCAAATCATAATACTGTCCACAAATAAGTTTGAGAGAACATCGTGAAATGAGTAACAACCTTTACATTATTGCAGTTGAATTCACATTTTTTATTGTTCCAAATAAATATCAACCATACACATACTGAATCATAAATATCAATTTTATGTAATACCAGTAATTGCAAGTCTGCATATATAATTTTTTTAACATAATAAAAAGGATAACAAAAACGATTTTAACTAGTAATCTCCTAATAGCTCAACAAGACCTGTTTGAATAAATAATATACAATACAGCCCTCTTTTTCTAAACAATGAAATTGTTATAATTGTAACAATACAAAGAATCAGGCCAAACACATCTTGTTCATAGTGGTAACATCAACAAATTCACAAACCAATGACACACTTATTTCAACAAAATACTTTTACACTTACAAAATATGGTTATATTATGTGTGTATATATTCATATATCAACAACACTACCACTTCCTCTAAAAGTAATAATTTATATGGATGTGCAGAAAAACAGTAGATAAACTGTAGATTAAAAAAACAGGTCTATATGTTATTTGAACCCCAATTAATATGAAGTTAACATATAGAGTACAGAAAACAAAGTTACCCACAGTCAACTGAAACAACATATATATTGTACACAAATCGCCAGATATTGCTCTAGAATTTCTGTGCAGTCTGTAGGAGTATGGAGGTATTTCCCCTCACAGGCCAGCTCTGAGAAAGGACAAAGAAAAGCAGCTTTAAAACTATACTTGCCACAACATGGTGAACAGGAGTTACATTTCTGAAAGTGTCAGAGTATTACCACTTTACAAACAAGTCTTATGTCATGGTGAAGAGTATACATATCTGGCTTGTTATTAGTGCATATATATGGCACTAATCACATACTAGTTTCTGAATTTTGGAAATGTTTTAAAATACCACTCTAAAATATGATGCTTCTATATTTGGACTGTTGTATATCTCTCCAAATTTACACACATTCATTGGTCACTTTCTCTTGAGATATGAAGTGCTGTAACTTGTTGAACTTTCTCTAAAAAGTAATCAGCGATCTACACTGCATCGATGAGACTTATGGTGCATTCGAAACCGCTCGTAGTTACGGTAAGTTCGAGTTCATGAGTGGTGAAAACCATCTATTCTATGGTTCCGAACAGTTTTTACCACTAGTGAACTCATACTTACCGTGAATACGAGCGGTTTCGAATGCACCATTAATGCAAAGAATGGAATGACCAATGGCACACAATGTTCTCCTCATATTGGTACATTGAAAGGTACAACATTACAAGAGTATCAATATACAAACAGTTATTAATTACAATAGTGTTTTTTAAAGACTTTATTAGAGATGTAACAGCATAACCATTTGAATTGCACTCATGATTTCAATTTACTTTGTCTAAATTATATGAAACAGCTACTTTACATTAATAATGAGCTTTAAACCTCCTACTTCTAACTTGCCACAGCGAAGTTTCCTTAGAGTGTTGCATATCTTTAAAATGGCTCTAATTTCATTGAATCATCAATACTTTCACTGATTCAGAATTTGAACATATGCGATCCAACCAATGAAGTCCACTGTTTATCCTTGGAAGCATATTAGTCTAACTTTCAAAGGTTTTGTTAGCACATGCCTGAAGCCTTCAAAAGTCTTAGCTTCTAGATAAACTCATTCTGCTTGTGAATCTTACATATTAACAAGCCTATCACATTTTCACAGCAAACAATGACTAGACTAATTAGACACTTTTAAAGTAGAAGCTAAAATTACAAACTCAATTTGCAATAAATAATTACTAAAAGCATATTTGCCACTTGTAATCAAGAGGCTGCTTTATATTTAGTTGCTCAATACCATGTGGACACTATTATCACCTGACAACATGGTGCTGAGTAATAACATCTGTGAAGCTTCTGTTAAAAACAAAAACAAATAAAAAAAACAACAAAAGACCCACAAGCTTTTGGGTCATAGTTTCTGTACATTTGTTATATTCACATAATCCTCTTCCCTAAGAGAATGCAAAGATAAATATAGCAATTCATGTAAGCGAGACTGTCCTTGCTTAATAATGTTCATTGAGGGTCCACATTACACCAATAGCTTTATCACACACAAGCCTCAATATGGCAAACTGCTTTTTGCCATTTCTTCAATAACAGCGACTGCAACCTTGGTGCATATAAATCTTCATTCTCAAACACAAACATCTTGTTAGAACACACAAAATCCACAGGCTGCTGCTGTGGAAAATATCCACAGCGCAGTAATAATCACAATGCTGAGAACTCGTTATGTCTGAATAGTGTGTTCGGCCAGCGAAAACCTTTTTTGAATTCCACATGCACTTTACATGCAACATGGACTGCATGTTTTGAAAATAGGCCTCATAAACCTTGCATGTCCATATTATCAGACCTCTAAGATGCGATGTCATTTATCTTTCTCTGCTATTTTGCCAACATGATTACCATAAAATGATACCATAAAATGAAAAATCGCCAAGCAGTTGGAGTAGACGTTTCTCTATGGGAGTGTTATTGACTAGAAGGCATCATTTCGTTGCTCGAGTGACTGCTGTTTCTGGCTATCTAAGAAGTCAGCTCCATACTTGTTACGGACTTTTTTGTTCATGTTGGCCATAATCTGAGCAGACAGCTTGAAACCATTGATGATTTCATCTTTCCATTGGTTGATCAGTACACGATCCTGAAAAAGGTAAGCAATAACTATATATTAAGCTACTAGGTAACTCTTGAATGTGAAAATATCCAAAAGAAATCATCAACCATAAGGGGGGAAATCTACTTAAATTTCTACACAAAGTCTTCAGCACTTTCAAAACATTGTAAATACATATAATGCAGTGTATAAAATAAGAAATATTTAGACGTTGAAGACTTTTCATAAATTGAAGATGACCATTTTTAATATCCATCACAAATTACCAATCATTTTAAAAAAATTGAAGAATTGTTGAACTTTTATTAATAGTGATCTAAAATAGCTTATTCCACAGACACACAGAATTTTGCAGCATAGATTGAAGCCAGCCACTTTTAAGTGGAGATATACAGGGTTGAATGTGTAAAATGCCTTACTGGTGAAGTAATGGCCACCTTCGTGTCAGACTTCAAGTGGATTACAATACAGTTCTCAGTTTTGTTGAGCTTCTGAAAATCTGGAATAACTTCCTTGATATCCATCATCGGAATCAACTGTAAATAAAAAATTATTCATGTGACTATGTGAGGTAAGATAGGCATAGCATATACCTAGAGGCTTAGAATTATAATATAAATCACAAACAAAGCTTGTCTTAATTTCTCAAAATTTTAAACTGAAAATGTATCGTTTATAGATACCAGTTTTTACAGGACTTGGGAAAAATATATACTGTTGTTTACAGAATTTTTTTTTTCCAAATCACTGAGCATTACCTAAATCAGTGTGTATATGCTTGGATTTATTTGTTTATATTAATGACAACCATTGTTACATCGATTTCCTGATCATAGTTTAAAACAATAAGTTTATTGTGAAATAGATTGGTATATCAATAATACAATATGAAGGGGATTCTAAACATAAAATAAAGACGATGCATTTCAAATTTAACAAATTTACTAGTATAGCTCAACTTTACCTCGACACCCTTGCCCTTGACAACTTGTCCATCCCTGCTCTTATGATAGAATTCTAATCGGTTTGGATAGAGCTTGAGGTGCTTTTTCTGCCAGGTCTGCAAGAACGGTCCTCCTAGTTTTAGGACCTCACCCTCCACGATGCAGTCAGTAGGACCAACTGTTAAAAAAATATAATCAATGTAAAAACATAATCAACAATGGTTTTATAAAATCTTTTAACACAAAGCCATTTATGATCAAAAGGATTATTCAGAAACATATCTGAAACATTAATTCACACTGCAGTACTTATAAATTTCAGCCTATATATAATTTGTACATGATGTGGCAGTTTGGAAAATCATGTTTTACTATTTTATGTAACTTAAATATTGGAGAATATTTTTGACAGCACAGACAATGTATATTTCTAATGGCATAAAAATCTAATAACTAAATATGCAACTCAGAATGTGTTGTACAAAATCTAGAAAAATACACCAGCGGTACCATGTACATGTATATACTGTATGTACAAAATGTATATGTCATAGTGTACATTATGATAAACATCTGATACAACAACTCTAAAAAATAAATAATACAAACAAAAAGCACACAAATTGTGCATTGTATTCATAGAACAATAAAGAAACATTATTAGTATCAATTACATTGTGCTTATTTACAACATTAATCTAGACAGTTAAAAACAGCATATTTTCAATTTATACAATTCCTATCCATTCATAAATGATAACAACTTTTTGCCTGATAAAAATGACATTTCCCATAGGACACTTGAACACCTTTGAGGTACCCGGTAGATTAGCGCTAACCACATACTTTTTAACTTTTTAACTTTTTTAACTTTTTAACATTAACCCTTTACCCCTCAAAACGGCCTAAAACGGCCTAAACCGGCCTTGGGCCCTCTCCCTCAAATCGGCCTAAACCGGCCGGTTGATTTCACGTGTTTGGCTGTCAAAAGCTTCGTTACACAAGTCATTCGTTTGGGGTATAGGAGCAGTGCCATCGTGATTAAAACTAGATTACTATATGTAAAACCGTATGAGGAATCGTCGTGTATGATTTATTTCAATGTTTAGCTTTTATTTTAAGAGAATATATAAAAGATTCATTTGACAGCATTAATTTGCACTTACACGGGCGCCATGTTTGCACATATCGCACTAAATGGAAAAACCTCAATGTTTGATCGCGTTGTAGACATACTCATAATGGTTCAATCTTGATGAGAAATACATATTCGTGTTTCTAAAAGCTTAAGCTTTATTATGATATAGAAATGAGTTCCAAAAACACCCGATAAATATTTTTAATTATTTTCTAAATTACCGTGATTTATTTATTCGAAACTATGCTGCAAATTTCGGGTAATATACCGCAGTCCTAACCGATCCGAACATACATGGCCATTGGAAATGTGTTGCTTGTTTCAAAACATTTGTGAAATTGGGAATGGGGTAAGCCAAAATGGCTGCTTTGTATTTTGGTGAAAAGATTGTTGAAATACGAGCATTTTTAAGGAAATTATGGTAGTTTAAAGTTGGCAATGCAGCTCCGACAAATGGAAAGATTTTATACGCGCTAAGCTGCAAATATTTGCGAGGATACACGGGCTGTCATGTAATAAAACGTGAGGGGTAATGGGTTAAAGATAATGCTCTGCCAAATATTTATATTCTCAACATTTAATATTTATTATTATAATTTAAAAATACCATGCTCTCTTGCTAACTAAAATACACGGTCACGTGATGTTGCATAATCGAATGATAGATGGCAAGTTTACTGTGAAAGTTACTTCTGACGAAAATCATTCCGTTTACATTTCTCACATTCACGTGTGTTGTTGGGTTTATACCCCTCTTATTTTGTAGTAATTAAATTGCTCTACATACTTTAATACGATGTTTAAATGAAAGAAACTACTAGAATAAACCGACCACATCATATTGCTGCTATACGAGCATATTTGTTTGGCCACTGAGCATAACCTTTAAACCATACAACATCATATTCCTTCCACTTAAAATAGCTAACTACAATGTAATGTGCTGACACCAAGTTCATCGAGTAAGATTTTCTATCATAACTAAAAACTAGTCCTGAATATAAAAATAAAAATAATAAGAATGATGCGCTATTTTTTTGCCGAATCTACATTGTAATTTACTGAAATTATATAGATACCTATAGGAACCAGTCATACTTTTGTCTTTGGCAAGACTTTTGCTCTTATCGCAAGAGCTTCGTCGGGCCTAATGAAATGATCCTCTCACTGGGTCACATGACCACCATGGATTTGGCGATCATGTGACAGCAGAGATGTGTACACGGGGGGCAGGTCATAGCCGGTGTATATTATTATAATCTAAAAATACCATGCTCTCTTGCTAACTAAAATACACGGTCGACATCATACATTGTAATTGTTATTATCCTGGTTAGTTTACTTGCATGAATATGGCATTTTTTCAGTCTGTGAGAGACAGAGGCAGACATTTTAAACAAGTCTAAATTGGGGATTACATGCCATGATTAGAACAGCAGTATTTTAATTTGCATACACATGGCTAGTCACTTAAGCGATACAGTAATGTGTGTGCAAATAAAAATAAATAAACTTTGCTCTTCTTATCATGGGACCTAATCCCCAATTTAGGCTTGTTCAAAATGTCTGACTGTCTCTTACAGACTGAAAAAAATGGCATTTTCATGTAAGCGTTCACTATTATGTGAAACAATCAGAATAATAAAAATTACAATGTAGATGCAACAAAAAGAAAAAAGCATTTCATTCTTATAATTTTTATTTCGATATTCGGTTACCATTCCTTAATCATGATAGGAAATGTTACTTCAAGAACTTGCTGTCACCACATTAGTTTCATGAATCCTATTCATCCCATAGTATGAATCTACAAATTAGTACTGTATTCATGGGCAGTATCAAATGGTGTCAAACATATGTGAAATCTTATAAAGTGATAATTATTGAGCTATTGCCAGGTCAGCAGTTTCACAAACTAAGCATCACACTCTACAAAACACACTGAGAACCAACCACAACTTACAGTCATCTTCCAGTTCATCGATGACTTTCTGCTTTCGTTTCTGCTCCAACTTATCTGTTTCTGAATTGATGTACTCAAAGACTGTGTCAGCAATCTCCTCTTGCCATCGCTCTGACACGACTAGTGGAAAATTCCGATAGAGCTCTTGGTCAGCATCTGTTAGCTGTGAATGTGATGGAAAAAACCAACTGACGGTGAGTCGTGCAACAAATACACTCTTATAATGCAGGGTGCAGGTTGCTTTTGCAGAGCTTTCTCAATATGCCTAATACTTCTACCATGACCATTCATTAAAGAATGTTAAGCTAAATAACATACTATGTACACATTAACACAATCATCAAACCAAAAGTAATTGTACATCAATGGATGGATTAGTTTGGCTGCTACTTCGTGTTTGTCTTGGTGTAGAGATTAACATTAAGTTTTCAATTCTAATTTCTAACATTAATTCATCATATCACCTTCAAAATCTGTTCATAAGTAACATACAAACTAAATGCCATTGATAAGTAGCTAGCTTTTAATTGCTTCATTTACATCTAGTATCGTTAATTTACATTTATTTTAGGGTATCAAATTGAGAGAGCTCTGTACAAGCCATGAATATACATGCAAGGGAAAATGATTGTCATGCTGTAGTGTTGCAACTGAAACTAACCAATCACTGTCAAGGTTATGTACAAGACCAAAAATCTGGGGAGAACTATGAGTCAGTCTCACCAGAGTTTGGTAAATTAGTGTACCTGAAAGAAATAAAAATATACAACATTCCCTACAGCTATGTATAACCATTCCCTACTGCGGCAAACACAGGCTACAACAGATTGGTTCATCCACACATCATGAGGGTGATGGGCCGCAATCCCTATACTACACACAAACATTCTCACCCTCTTCAACACGTGGCTTTTGCTTGCGCTTTTGTTCAATTTTGTCTGTTTCCTGATTAATGACTTCAAAAACAGTCTCTGCCACTTCTTGCTGCCATCGCTCAGAAACAACAAGCGGGAAGTTTTTGTACAGCTCCTGGTCAGCATCAGTCAGCTGCAGAGAGGACATTATGGACACTACACTTGATTGATAGAGAACACTGTGTATTTCCCCCCAACACATTTAAGAGAAATAAATAGCTATCATTCAGGATATGCATTAAAATAATCAAGTACTCAGTTATAAAGACTTAATTAACGTTTGAATTCTTTCAAGGTATTAACACATAATATGATACATGTACTTCACTTTAGGCATAATTCAATATCAGCAAACCCAAGGATCCAATCAAGGCACAAAATCTCTCCAATGAAAGAGAGATTTATTCTTTAATCAATAAGCTAGAGTTATGTTTCTAACAATTTCATCATTTAAATAAGGACATAGAAGTAAATATTAGTATTTATTGTTTTAATTACTTTGATAAATTCATCTTTAGTTATAAATATAGATGTGAATTATAACGGCTACTTTTGCTTCCAAATATTCCACCACACTTACCTTAATACCCTTTGTATCCTCCTCATCAAATGAGCCAATATCAAAGGCATCAGCAGCATTGACCTCCCCCCGTGGAGGGATCAAGGGAGGTGGATACTTCTGATGATAGACTTGATTCCAGTCAATGCCCTTAAAGAATGGGTGCTCCTTCAGTTCTAGTGCCCTATAAAACAAAATATAACAAACTAAATCTAAAAATGAGCAACTTTGATAAAATGACATCTTTCGAATGATGAACAGCTAGCTGAAATGTGCTATACAAGATGTTCTTTATACTACAAGTCCACCTTTGGCAACAGTTGGTGCCAGTTTATGTGTGCAGTTTTAGCTGGCACCAAGTATCACCAATAAGGTGCTTAGTGGTGTGTAGTGGCTCAAGCTCATTCCAACTGGCGCATGGTGGCAATAACTGTCATTGGCAGCAAAAGAGAATTTCAAAATGTTGAAAAAAATTCACTACACCAATTACATGTATAGCGTCAACTTTGTAGTTTGTACCAAGTATATGTATCACCATGGCATAAACTGGAGCAAACTGACACATTTTGGAGACAGTGTGTAGCTGAGGATCTTCTATTGGTTAACGTTACGAGGGCCAAAGCGTGACACACTATACATGTACATCATCGCATATTCCTTGGGACGAACTGGCACTTACAGGCACAGCCTAGTGGACTACGACCATTAAATAGCATTTTTGTTCTTTACTCCAAATATTCCCAGTAAAGATCAGCTATATTGAGATGGGGAAAAAAGGATTGCTTTACCCTCGTCCCATGCAGCCAAGCCTCTCCTCTACATCCCTCTTTAGCAAACCCTCCAGCAACGACCGCATCTCCTGAGACATTGAGTCTGGAAACTCAACATTCTGAAAAAAACAAAATATGAGGTCATCTCAATGCACTTTTTTGTAGAGTTTACGTGATGGTTCTATTTTTTCAATGTGCCCAGGTTCTTCATTAAAAATAATTCTTGTCCACTTATAATCTACACATTATGATGGTTGAAATGATCTTGTAAAGCATGGCTCTAGTAAAGAAATTTATCTTTGAAAATGCTCCTTCTAAGCAGATACAAATGCTGCTTATTTGCTTACAATAGACATTAAAAATCACTTATTTTTTCAACAAGTGCTCTGTTTCAGAAACTTTTCTCAAATATTGATAGGAGAGCTTGAGAAATACGAATTTAGTTCATAAACAGAATTTAGAAAAAGAAAATGATTACAATAAGCTACTGACTATGAACATGCATTTATCAAGTAAAAACCATTAGCTTAGCATTCATGATCGGCTACAAAATAATGACAACTAATGTCCTGACAATAAGTTCATGGAACATTTTCTATTATTACTAAAAATGGTACTGAATATCAAAATAAAAATCATAAGAATGATACACTATTTCTAGTGTTGCCGGAAATACATTGTAATTTTTGAAAATATGAATATTATGTATAATAGAGAAACCTTGCATGAAAATATTATTTTTACCCGTTTTCAGCTTAGACAGTACATGACAACGTTGAGCATAAGACTTATTAAACAAACAGCATTTTTATTATCGGGTATATATGGGGATTTAAATGGCTGACCACTGAACTGAAACAGTAGGCATTCACAAATCTAACTGCCATAGCCAACTTATATAATGAAGAATTGTGAACACCAAGTTTCACTTCAGTAGTCCACCATTTGCATCCAGGCACATATACAAATGAATACATTGTTTTGTTCATGTGTCTTATGCCTACACTTTCATGTAAAATATGCCTGACTCTGTCTCTGAAGATAATAGAAAAAGTGACATTTTCATGAAAGTGTTCACTATGATGTAAACAAATCTGATGTTATGTAGACCCGGCAAAATAATAGAATAGCATTCCTATAATTTTTATTCAACAGGCACTACCATTTTTTAGTTTAGCTGTTCATGTTATTATATGAATTTGCTGTCAAGACATCATAATATAATATGAATATAAAAATAGATTACACATTATATTTTGTCTCCTAAAAGCAACAAAAGACAAATTAAAAACAAACCCCAATCATTTCACAATATTCCTAAAGATACAATGCAATACAAGTCATGTATCAGGCCTACATGATTCCCTAGTATTTTCAATATATACATAAAAATTTATCATTTGCACAATCTTTTGCAAATTGTCCTCTACAAAGACCAAACAAGAAGACCATAAGGGTCCTAATATCGCTCACCTGCATGTGTAAATTTGGCTTTAAAATTAAGTGAGAGGTGCCCTGGTGAATGATGAAACAGGTTCAGGAAGACCACCTCTCAATAGTTGATAGCAGTATCATAGGCAGGAGGACTTTATGACCAATTTTTTAAAATTATTTCTCAATGTTATTATGGGGAGGGTACCCCCCGAACCCCCCGTTTTTTATTTTATAAGGCAGAGGGCCTACCCCCCAGACGTTCCCCGGGCACCCTCAACTAAACCCAACTCCTGGGGGGCAAAGCCACCCACACACCCCAAAATATTAGAAGACTACCTCTCTATAGTTGATAGCAGTATCATAGGCAGGAGGACGTTATGACCAATTTTTAAAATTATTTCTCAATGTTATTATGGGGAGGGGTACCCTCCGAACGCCCTGTTTTTTATTTTATAAGGCAGAGGGCCTACCCCCCAGACGTTCCCCGGGCACCCTCAACTAAACCCAACTCCTGGGGGGCAAAGCCACCCACACACCCTAAAAATATAAGAAGACCCCTCTCTATAGTTGATAGCAGTATCATAGGCAGGAGGATGTTATGACCAATTTTAAATTATTTCTCCAGGTTATGGGGGGAGTACAGGAGACCCCCATTTTTTATTTTTGGCTGGGTGGGTCAACCCAACTCCTGGGGGCCACCCGTTTTTACCCCAGGTTAGGAGTACAGGGGACAAGGCAATTTTAATCCCAGAGGAATGAAACAAGTATGATATCATGATGAGACAGGCAAATAAGTTGTGTGCATATTTGGTAAAAATCAAATAAGAAATGAAGAAGTTATTTAGAAAAATATGAATTGTTGACAGACATACGGACGGCCGACTGACAAAAGGTGATCACAAAAGCTCACATGCTGTTTCACAGCAGGTGAGCTAAAAAGACCAAAAAAAACAAACATTTCCAATAGCTTATTAGTGATTATCATACATTCAGGAAAGCATATAACCTAAGGGGAAAAAATACAAAATTCGTTTGCATAATCCATCCAATGAAGTCATAAACGAAATCTTTGTGTTAAAAATCATGTACATGTAGAATTTCATTTGTTCAAAATGTGTTAATACTGATAAAAATAATGTATGGATTAGAAATAATTTGATCTATATTGGTAATAAATAATTTTTGGTATCATCATCATATAAATGACAATAATTCTATTGGCCGACAGAAAACCAATGAACATTTAACAACATCATGCTAGAAACTAGTCACCAAATACGTCAAAGGCAATTGAATTTCCAAGTACAAGCTAAAACATGCCACAGTACCAACATGTAAACAAGTCTACAATATGAAAATTCAGAATGCTAGCTTTCCATTGATACCAATTCAGTGAATAATTTCATTCTAAGATAACATTTAAACAACACACAACATTAAGTATGAAACATAGCCTGAGTCAGACCTGAGACTGATGTAGGAAGAGCAACGACAGCGCCACATCATCGAAGATGATAGGAGAAAAAACACAGGGAAATGGTTGAATTAAATATCTTTTCAGATTTTTGGTACAGTTTTTAATGACCCGAATAATGTAATATACCACAAGGAAATCGAGGTGTACTGGTATGTGTCATTTTTAACAAAGATATTTTGTTCACATATACATTTTTCCACGTATGCAGGTCATACATGCATTTTTAGGCCATATGCAAATGGTAGACCTAAAATCCATGAAATAAATGTACCCACTCATTGAAACAAGAACTGCTTCATGATTGCAGTTTTAATCTTATAGAATATAGAATATTACACCCTATTACAGATTTTAGATCTTTTTCTTTTGAATTCGATTTTTTTAACTATTTGCATTTAATCTTTGAAAAGTATAAAATGGAATGCTTTGTTCACAAGGCCAAGTTAGAGAATCTATTGAACTAGAAAGTTAGAAAATTCTTTTGTTTGTAAATGATAAAAAAAAAACAATAAAAAATATATAAGATCATAAGATCAGAACTTAGTGCTAATTTGCATAATCTTACCATAGTCATTGTCATTCTATCAATTTCATGCTTGTCTTTGGTTTTGTGTTGTCTGAATGGACTGTGCCTGCAATGAAATACAGCATGCAATGATACTTGAACACCAAGAGATGTGTGCTCTAATAAGTTTATATGAGATAGACAGGTTTTATGCAGCTGGTACACTGTACGCACACACGAACGCACACACACACTGGATTTTATGAAAAATATTGAAATCACAAACATAAATTTGATAAATTTAAAATTAGAACTATCACAGATATCATTATTAGCTGCAAAATATAATAATGTACACTTTCCGTAAAAATTTCCATTTCAATTGGATGGTATCTTTTCATGTCGAATATGTGGGAAACAAAAAACTAATGTATCTACTTCACTATTCATAATAGAAAATCTTTACCCCTTTAATAGTTTATATAACATGCATCCAAAAGAGAACCAATCAGCACTGTGATCGTAAGCCGTGCCTTTGGATAATACTTCAGGTGCCATATAGCCATGGGTGCCACTAAAACAAAACAAATATACATGTATGTACATCTTAACAATACCATTGATTTCAATGACCTTTTATTTCGATGACCTTTTATTTTCAATAAAGGATGTCATTTCAGTTCTAAATGTAAGGAAATTAACATTTTATTTTTTCAAATGCAATATTTATCAAGCTATGAAATAATACCATGCTGCCTTGTTAACTAAAACACAAGGTCATGTGAGGTTGCATAATCCAATTATTTTTGGCAGAGGTACTATGGATTTCTAACGGCAGACGTCACATTTAGCCTTGGTGAGATAGACAGCTTCTTACGTGCATGGTGCAAGTTACGTCTGACGAAAATCATTCGGTTTACATTTCTCACCTACACATGTTTTGGGAGTTTTATAAATAGCTTTTACGTCGGGTTTTAAATTGCTCCACTTATTCTCTTAGCGGGGTTGGTTTCGCATAAAATAAGGTTTTCATGTAGCATATGTATTATGGATCCCAAGAAAAGCAAAGCTATTCGTCTCCCTCCATACGGCCATGACTTCAAAAAATTATTAATTTATAAGTCATATAGTCATTTATAAACCAAAGGTAATTAAAATAAACAAGATCTTATTAACTTACACACTGGCATGAGGTTTTTTCTTAGAGAAATCACATGCTAAGCCTAAATCTGATATTCGCACATGACCATTCTCGTCTAATAAAATATTGGCAGGCTGAAAATTAAATTGTAAAATGTAAGTGTTGGTATATTTTTCATTGGATCAGTAAAGATGTACTTAAATTCTGAAGCAATAATTTTCAAAATATGAACATTCAACCTTATATTACATTTTAACATAAAAAATAATTCTAAATTAATTCAACCATTCTGCACACCTCTCAGATCACGAAAGGACATATACAAATATAAATAATACATAAACATTCTATGTTAAATATCACTGTTTTTATAATAATTTACAAAAGAACTGCCTAAATTCTATAAATTGCGTTTTATATATCACAAATTCATGATCATATAAATACATATTGCGCTTACAAAAACATGGGCTGTAAGCGCGGACCTTTTGTAATTCAGACAAGTACTTACAGACCTATTTAACCAAATATTTATTCTCACAACTTTGATGTTAGTGACTTTTTCGGCCTTTTAAATAATCATTTCAAGACAATTGAGATTTTACATTCACTGTGGAAGTTGTATATTTATACCTTTAAATCTCTGTATACGACAAATCTGTTGTGCATATGTTCTAGTCCAAGGATCACTTCTGAAGCATAGAATCGCACCTAAAAAGAGCAAAAGAACATAATTTGATCCAAAACAAAATCTAACTTTGCAATAAATATTTCTGGCAATAGGAGGACTAGGTATTGGTAGCTAGCTTACAATTCAGCATAATTTTTTCATTACTTTAATAATGGATGTGTACAAAATGGGGAGAGCACAACAGCTTCTTATCAACTTATCTATGAAAATGGTATGTGTTTTGTTAAATAAGGGAAATAACAAACCTCCTTCTCTGAGAAAACTCCATGTTGTGAGAGATGGTAGTGCAGATCTCCTCCATTCATCAGGTCGAGGATAAAGCAAAGTTTCTCCGGCGTTTGGAAAGCGTACGTCATACACACAATGAACGGACTTCCTTCCTGCTTGAAATGGAACAATGGGGCATACCCCAACAGGTCAGATATGCACAAAAAAACAAAGCAAATAACAGACTTTTAACAGCAATATTGTCAACAATTCTGCAGTGGCACAAATAGCTATTATATGAGTTCAAGTTTTAAGTGTGTCAAGGTGATCCTTGTTATGTGGCATAAAGCAATGTGGCTCATGATTATTCGAATGACTTATCATGAAATTGTTATTAAAGTAGTCGTTGGAAAGCCAAAAATCTCCCTCTCCTAGATCAGCCCCTTTTAGGTCAACAATTTTAAAATTAGTAATTCAAATACATACATGCATTAAGAATATTGTAGAAAGGCAACACATCTAATCAGAATGAAAATAAAAAGACATCCTAACTTAATCGAAAGGGGCCGAAGTACACTAAAATCTAAAGCCCCTTTCACAATTGATCGCAAATAAATGCGACCAAAATGTCGTACGATCTCGTGTGTTCAAGAGGTGGTCGCAGAAATGATCGCAAGTAGCAGGCTTTGACGAGCATTTATCACGCCCGTCAGCAATGTCCCAAAATTCAGGTGCGGAAGGTTTGTGTTGTACAAGAGACACACAAGGACTTACGATGATTGAGCAACGCTCCCATGATGGCAAAAAATGATTGCAGGTCGCCATGCGACCGTAAAATGTTGTGCGCCACTCGCGTGAAATCATGCGAGTAGATACAACATTGTGCAAAACTTGTGCGGTGTAACGTTTTAAAAATCAATAGATGCGCCAGTCTGCCACCCAAAACTGAATTTTGAACATGTTCGAAATTCATTTGCGATCGTGAATTCGCCTGCAACAGAAAGAGACCGCACGTACGACTTATGCGATTTGCTCGTGCAATGTATGCGAACGTGATCGCCAAATGGTCGCCAACTGCTCGCAACGCAATTGTGAAAGGGGCTTAATCAGCTCTGGAGAGTAACACAATAAAGCTCAATATGACGTTTGGTTATAACAAGTCAAATACTTCTCCCTGTAGAGTGTTAACATGGTATTAACACATATCGCTCAAAAGTTCATCAAAAGTAGGCCAAAGTACACCAACATCAAATCACCTTAGGAGAGTAATATAGTCATACCAAATGTCAAGTTTGGTGATGATAGGTCATAACCTGTTATCAAGAGACATATAAACACGAAGTTACGATGCGTTCTTAAAAACAAAATATTACGAATTTGTGTCAAAAGAAGGTCAAAGAACACCAAAATCTAATCAGCTCTGGAGAGTAATACAATGAAGCTAAATATGAAGCTTGGTGGTAATAGGTCAAATACTTCTCCCTGTAGAATGGTAAAGTATTTACACCTAACGGTCAAAAGTTTGTCAAAAGTAGGCTAAAGTACAAACAAAAAATTTTGATGGGTACTTTTTGTCTTCGCGTTAAGAGCCTGTTTATTTTGGACAGACGAACATACATACATACGTGGACAGAAGTAAAGTGAGAAATCTCCCTCCGGAACGGGGGAGATTTAATTATTTGAAAAGGAATCTACATGTTAAAAATCAATGATAAAGGGATAGTAAAACATTAATTATGTTTGGACAAATTTGTAATCAGCAGGTATCATCCTTTTCTATGGCTATAATACAGCTGCAATAAATCATATCTTATCTTATCTTCTTATCTTAAACATTCGTAAAATCACAAGTTTTAAGTAACAAGCAGAAGTATTAAAAGTCATTCTTTTGTCACACTTCTAAAAATACTTACCCCTGTACTGACTAGAGACAACATTATTCTTTCATTTAACGCCAACGTTTCACCTCCCTTCATTTTGATTCTTTTTTTGTCTAAACATTTCATTGCATACCTAAAACAAACATCTTAAGCATAAAACTACAGCAATCGCACTTTTTTTTTCTTTTTTTTTACTATTGTACTTAAGTACAGAGTAAGGTCTTAACCTGATCAAAGTGAAGACACATTTTTCCCACATTATTATATCATAATTTACTATATCCAGCTGACTTGATCCAAACTTCATTATAAACTGTATTATACAATACCTTTTGAGATAATTATTGTTATATGGTAATTTTATGATGTCATTTTTTTATGATGATGTTAGACATAAAAGAAATTTGCATTCCTTCCGAGATAGTCTGTCAAAAGATATTACAATAAATTTGACACTATATCTACTAATAGTTATAGTAAACACTTCAACAACACACAAGTAATAATGCAATAGAGAAACAGTTTCTTACATTTTGCCCGTGTCTGCCTTTCTGCATCCATACACCTCTCCAAAGCCTCCCCGACCAATGATCCGATGTACACTAAAGTCGTTCATTGTTAGCTAAAAATAGAATATTTGAATCATAATACACATAACTGTAAAGGAAACTAGAGACTGGCACATAAAATGGCAGTTAATCACCTGTCAACAAATTATCTCCAAATGCTTTATTAACATAAACACTTAAATCAATCTAAGAGTGTCTATTAGCATTAGAAACTGGCATTTAATCATAGGTGTAAAATATAATTATTGTCAACTAGCTATTTTACAAAGTTGAAAATGTTGCTTATTGTGATGATTGTGGAAATATTAACATTTACCAATGTATGCAATCGCAATAAAATACTGGATGCGGTCACTGACATTCCAACTTGCATTTTTCATGATTTTTTTCAAAAATCATGTATTTTTAGATCAACACATTTTCAAATTATGTGCGTTGTATATCAGTCTACAAACACATGTCTCAATGCTGATGCCCGCATCTACTATAATATTTATCACAAGGAAAACAACTTACCTGTATATTTAATTCTAGGTTTTTCCATTGGCAAAACCGCGTGTATTTTTCACTGAAAAGAGTATTTTTGATCAATAATTCAAAGCATTAAGTTTGCGTAAAGTCATAGGTCAAAGCTGGCAATAAATAGTATAATAAAAGAGTGAACATGTTTCATGTAATTGGCTGATGGTTAATTTGAAAAAAAAAATTCTGTTTAATGTTAGCGCATACAAAGAAATATTTGCATTTCAAAATTCTGAAAATATACACAAAAACAACAAAAAATATTCATGCATTCTATTAGATGGAAATATTATACACTTTTCAATGTTAAACCGAGGCTTTGATTGTGATTCAAGAAAAGTTTCCACTGAAAAGGAACATTTATTCGTAAGTTAAACATTTTAATCTTAAATATAGTTGTTCTTAAATATTCATACTTATTCGAAATAAACCAACTTAAAATAGTTTCATGTAAAAGGAATTTTATTAGATTTACTATCTAGAAGATAAAATCTGACAGAAATCATACCATTATAATTAGAAAACAAAGGAAATTATGATAGGTGGATGATCATTTATATACCATATACAGTTGGACACATTTAGCTTGAAGGGAGGGATTATATGTAATTTGAGTTGTTCAAAATGTTGAGTTCTCAGAGTGATTAATCATGTAAAATGACATGAGGGGAAAAGGATATTTGCTTGAGTATTTTCCTAACTTGGATTTCCCATTTGAAATGATTTATGATTTATGATTTATCAGTTTGAGATAAAACGGGCACTACTGTGTTAAATGCCCGTGCTTTTTAAAATGGTAAATGTTGAGAGTGAGATTTTTCATGAGCTGTTATTCACATAGACATTTCAATGGAAGAGATTCTTCGTAAGAACCACACATGTATTATATGGGGTGTAGACCATGATTATGATCAAAGCCACTTAAAATGAATTTTATTAATTTTTCAACTCTAGTTTATATGAAGATTACCTCATTGCATATATATCTTAAGCACAGAAGTTGAATTCTCTTTATAATATATTATATGATATATTCTAATAAAATTCTAATTTTATAATAAATTCTAATGACAATGAATACTATCAATGATTTCCAAAGTGAAGGACATATTTGAAGAAAAACATCAAATTATCAACCCAGTCTCAATTTCAATTTATCAAGTGAACAGAACAAAATTAGGTGACTACCTAAACCTTTGGTTGGATGCAAATTATAAATGACTCTTAAGAATTCCTTGAATCTTATCTGTTTACTAACATATTTAATGTCAACTTCATCACAACCTGTTTCTCAATTAAACATCTTGAGTTGCTGATGTCTGAAACGCGATGCTGTTGTTGAGCCTATCCCCCAATACTGCTGTCATTGCAAAAGTTAATTCAAAGCATTACACCAAACCATTAATATGTGAGAAGTGTTAGTAGTAAATAAACTCAATATTCACAGAAAAGGGAAATGCTAACTTCATGTGTTATAAATATGTTGCTATATGATAAACAAAATATTAATCGATACACTTTACCAACATCAATTTGCAACTCTACATTTAATATGTTGATAGTAACTCAAAATATATGCGTTCTTTGTAAAGGGACAAGGCATACTTTCAACTTCTACAGATGTTTTACTTCAACTTCAGTTAAGTTTTTTAACACATTGTTTTCAAACTGATATTTAATAACATTTAAGACCATTATAATAATCAAATAACTAAGAAAGAAGGTGAGACATCTATCATGCAAACAAGTGACATGCAAACACAGATTTATTTAATACCTTTCCAAAAACTGGTAGAATAATTTGCCTCTCAGTGTATTGAATATTTCCTCTATATAGGGCTGTAGGGAAATAGTAAAAAGAGAAAAAGTTAGTAAAAAAAGCTACTGTATAGGTATATATGTATATTCAAAACCAGATCAAGCTAGACAGTTACTCCCAAGTATATATCTTTTACAACGAACAAAAATATGAAGTAATCTCAGAACATATATAATATAAATCTATCAAACTATTATGATTTGTCAAATACATAAGAAAAAATAATTTCATACTTGGTGAAAAGTCTAGCATGATCATGGGTGTTAAAATATAAAATGCACTGCATACGCTGATGAGATGAACGAAGCTGAAAAAACACGTCACCTTAGTAACCAAGCGTAACTAAGCAAACTCTGAGGTTACCAAGCAGCAAGCATTACCATGGCAACTACTGCACAACCTGCTGCAATTACTATACGCAAACACACTGTTTGGAGGGCACTTGATTTTTGATCAATTGCTGTTCTTTAATAAGACATTTCTACAAACTGATAATATCTAAATGTTATTATATTAAATACCATAGAACATGTTTTTAATGAAATACAATATGAAAGTGAGACAAAATGATATAATTCAATAACGAAAATATAAGTAATTACTAACAGATTTATACATGTTATTCTTAATGGAAGGTATCTGAAAATGGAAAAATGCAGTGCATGAAGACGGCTCAAGATGCATTATTCCAGGCCGAAACCTTTTTCAATTTTGAAATAAAATACTTTAAAAGAAAATAGAATAATTTTATTGTTAACCCCTTTGGTGTGTTTGCTTATAGTAGGACTGCGGTGGCACAAAGATCGGGCCATACGGTGGAGCTATACGTTACCTGAGCAGGAAAGCATGAAATAAATGGCCTCTCACTGCGTTCTTAATCTCTTGTTTATATGGCTGAAAGTATACAACTCATTAATCCTTATACATCTTCCTACAGATCACAATTTCATTACACTCCACTCTGAGATGCTTCCTCCTATTGCAAATGTATGCATGTTTACCACTTTATGTTTACCACTTTATAAAATATAGCACATAACTATCATTATGCACAACTTCAAAACTTAATTAAAAAATAAGTATGAAAAAAATCTGTAATACTAAAAGGTATCAGAATTATTTTTTGAGGCTGGATGCTAATCCAGCTTCAAAAGAGTAAAGAAACAAATAAGGCATTGTCCACGAATGAAGAAATGTGAGTGGTGACACATGAAAGAAACAAAACCGACATTCATTTTGCTTTTCCAAGTTGTGCTTTGTCTTGAGTTCTCCATTTGTAAAAATAGAATAAGCATATTTGTGCTTTCTTCATTCATGACCATGATTAAAATCTGACATAATAGCTGAAAAGTTGATTTAGACCAACTGAGATGATTAATGATCATTCAAAGTTTCATGATCACTTAAAGCAAGTTGTTCCGAGTGATTTAGTAGTTCGTTCTGTGCTCTGCTAAGGCTAACCCATTACAATAATAGCTTTCTAGAGATCGTGGTCCCAATATCTTCTAGGGTAAATTTTTGCACAAAACCAACCGCACTGAGAACAATCACTTATCACCCTGAAAGGTATGATCCTGTCTACAAGAATCATGGTTAATTTGGGTGGTGATATAGCCAACTTTTGTTCTCCTGAGGTGACAAACTGTTTTGGCATTACAAAGGTAGGCACTATTAACAGATGACAAAATACCAATACATACATATTTGTTACTGTACGGCCAACACAATCAAAACATGTACAATTTGAGATCATGAAATGAAGATGAGCAACAACAACAACAAAAAAAACTCATTCCTTGCACAAAACCGATGCAGCACCTGATGCATAATGGTAATCAGATTATACATGCACTTGCAAAAATGTCTAAAAGACATCGTAGATTTCAATAAAAACAAGCACAGTTAACTCTTTTCATGTTTGTCTTCAATTAGCTGGCAAGAAAGAGGATCAATTGAGGCAATCAGCATGTGCAGCATACAATTACTTTTCTTTGTTGTGCAGTCACTAATATGAATACCGTCTGGGACCACGTATAGGTTGAACCCTCATATAAGTCGAACCCTTTGTTTTGGCCCCCAAATTGGAAATTTTAAGAAAAATTGAAGAAAATCTGAACACATTTTTCACACCTTGTTCGAGCAAAAACAAGACCAAGTGAAAATCACCGCGAATAATATTATTTCCACGCGAATAATATTATTTCCACGACTAGGCTGCTGGTCAATTACACTTTGATCTAGTCTGTTTGCTTTACCCAGACAGAGGTGAAATTAGTTACACAATCAAACAGGTTAACTGTGGGAGATAAACTTCAAGGCCTTTGACCCCCCTGTCCTGTGGATTTGACCTAAATTGACCGAGGCGTTGTTGTGCAATAGGCGTTGTTGTGCAATCTGCAGTCACCTTCACACTTACAGGGGTCAGTGACTATGTAAACATTTAACCTGCCTTACTATCTCAAATTAATTATTTCCCTGGCAGACTTTTATTTACTTTTCTATGCGTGATATCTGGAAAAGTCTAATCACAATCCTTATTTCCCCCCCACAACAGACTGGTAATGTTGTTTGAAAAATTTCTTAGCAATTTTCTTGAAACATTCTTTACAGAAGTATATTTGCATGCTTATGCACTCAATTTAATTGATAATATATACTTTGTAAAGTACTAGTAAATGTTGTATGGGTGATATTACGCCCATAGGATGCCATTCGGGTTAGTACAGATCGGTCTTGGTTTGACAGTGTGACATGCGTGATTGTCAAAAATTGATAACCCTGCTATAAGTCGAATGCCCTCTCTGAAATGGATTTTTAGGCACTAAAAATTCGACCTATACGTGGTCTTAGACGGTAATTTTTATCCTTGTAGTCTTGTATTAAGTGAGTGCTATAAAAGATCATGTATCAATGTAAAACATGTTGCTATCCCTACATCATACTAAAATAATGTTTATCTTTATGTAGACTGTTTTAAAAAAAATAAAAATAAAATAATGTTATTGTAAAGGCTCCTTCCAAGTCAACTGCTTCAAAATCACACCAAAATGACTTTGCTTGATGCAACATCGCATGGCCTGTCAGAATATGTACTTTACAGATGCCTCAGTATACTCAGCTAGCCCCACAGCAGGAAAAGAAACTGTTTGAGGTACTATACTGAACCCTTAGTAAGGGGACAAAAACACGTGCGACCGCTATTATTTTTAGGACTAGAACCTACAGGTGTTTCTGTTTGTTTGTTTTTGTTTGTTTGTTTGTTGCTGATACTCTGCAACCATCAACTTGCTGATGATTATAGCAGAGGCAGGCCACATGGAGTTGGTACATGGACCTCCAGAGGCAGGCTAGGTGGCCAACTAAGCCTCGGAGTTGTGGAGGGATCACACAAGCTAATGTTTTCAAGCTAGGTGAGTGCTTTTGCGTGCAGAGGGGTGGCTCTCTTCTACACGGGACACGCCTTTTAATGAGGCTTCCGAACCTCGTTTGCGTTTGACGTGGCTGAAGCGATTAATTTCTGATGTTTTCATTGGCTGAGGCCGTGCATAATTCTCAATAAAAATGTTCGTCTTGGTATAGTGGTTATTTTCAATAACTTGTGATTTGAATAATAAGCCCAAAATAAATGAGGATAGCAATGTATATACTATTTTTTTCTAAAAAAGGTTTTTATATAGTAATTGACCAAAGTATGATGAAAATGATCTAAAATTAAAAATGTTAAACATTTTGAACAAATGAGGAATAAGAAAATGAAAAAAATAAATTGGAATTTGAAAAAATGGAATGCCAGTTTAATCTATCTTCAAAATAATACTAATAGTGAATATCATAATATATATAAATTTAATAGACTGATCTTATAAAAAAGATCATCATAAATTTGCAAACCTAATATTATGCATTTCATTTGAATATTATTTTATAACTATTTCTTGTAAATTAAGACATAACATGATCAGGGTTAGACAAATTCATGAAATTTTACTTGCCAAATAAGTGCAACCTGACTTCAATTTTTTTTTGCCCATATGAAATTTTACTTGTCTGACTAATTAATAAAATATACCATTTTGAATATCAATATAACATTGACTCAAACCTTGCATGCAAAATATTTAAAGCATTTTTTTTCAGAGAAGATTATTACAAATTGCCCAATGTTATGTACTCCATGAATTTTCCATGCAAAATGACAACCGGGTGTATAAGTTTTAAAAATTGGAAATTACATATTTAGGAAAACTGATTTCAATTTTACTTGCCCAGATTTTTTTTTAATTGCTCCAGCCAAATGGGCAATACAGTTTGTTTACACCTACCGTACCACACATATATAATATAAATTTATCGATAATAACTTACCTCAAATACATTTGGTACCAATGTTTTCGATTTCTGTGCTTTCGTCAATTCTTCTTGAACGTAGTCAACAGCTTCTTTGGAATATGTCTGAAATTAATGGGAAAACATATGTGAATACTAAATAGTGGTGAAGTTTTTTAACAAATTATTCTGAGCAATATCTTGAATATGCATAATAGTTTTCACTATACAATGTCAGAAAGGTTAACATATGCATAATTATTAAAAAAGATGAACAAGTACATAATATAGCTTAAATAAAAGACCAATACAAAACAATAGGACTCATAAAATGCCTGAAATCTAAGTAATACAAATCAATAGCATGGACGATCATTCAGAGCCCAAAGTCCATAAAATCAAATTTTCCTTATAGGGAACTGGGAGATACAATAATTTTGAGGGACAATTGTGTAGGGGTATAAGTACAGGCAAGGTCATTCCTTGCTCATCCATGGTATAATGCACAACTTTCTAGTCTTACATGTGATTGTGATAATAACTCCTTCATAATGAACTGGTCGTAAATATCTTTTCCCGCCTTTATTCGCTCCTCGTCAGATTCCATCTTTTCAAATTTCTTAATCTGCAAGTCAATTCAAAATCACATTACACAATAATTATGATGTTTCATAACAAACAAAACTGGAATATTCGCTTCATTATTTGCAATTTAACGGAACAAGTTGCTGTCTATAAAATAGATACAAGACTTGTATTACATTAGAATATGCAACAAAGAAGTTTGATAGCAATATACGTTTTATAATACCCAACATATTTAAAATAAAATAAAAATTTTCTTCTAAATTTAGGAACATCATTATATCATAAACTGCTAAACCCAATTTTGTATAACATTATGATTCCATCTCTGTATTGAAACACTTAAATTAATCAAAAGTTGCAGTAAATTCAAGCTTGGCAGAAAATTGTACTTCAGTTATTGAATTATGTCCAAATATCTGGGGATGTGATAGTGATCCTTTGTGGTATTGCTGTCATCCTGACAGTCCACAAGGAAATTTATCTAATTTAGCTAAATGTTTGAGACAATGATGGTTTATTGCATTAATAACTTTTTACTTCATTCAAATTCATATGAAAATTATCTTAAAACATGATATGATCATTATTTTTTTAACATTATGTTGGTTTCCTTATCACAAGCATTTACAGTTAAAAGCTACAGATTTCTCCTGAAATAATGAATCTTCATTTCTATTTCTATTTTGAAAAAGAACTAAGATTTGTATTATATGTAAAAATATTATATATTATTATATATCATATTTAATATCATATCATGAAATGAAAAAAAAATAGAATCTTCCAATTTTCTATGCCTATATGAAAATACATAGACAAAAGAGGGTGAGTTTGTAACATGAAATATTTTATCAGGGGAGTTCTTGGGGCATATAAGTGTACAGGTATCTTGAAACTGGGTTAAAAGTAGCCTAGCTGACAACTAGCCATATACAATGTATATGGCCAGTACCGTTACAACTTATTTTTTCAAGGCAATTCTGGAGACTGATACCCTATGGAAATACATGTAATAGAATGATGATCTGATTGATAAATGATATTGTATAAACATTTAAATGAACACTTCATTTTTCATTGGATAACTGTTTCAAAAAGTTGTATGCTAAATTTCAACATAACATAGTCTATTATTTTGGAAGAGATATTTTATCATAATTATGCACACAATGTTCCCACAAAAGATTTCAGAAAAAATATATCAGTTTAAAAGACACATTGTGAAACAGTTATGGCTATATTGTGCTGACATCAAGTTCACTGAGTAACATTTTCTATCATATATAAAAATGGTACTGAATATCAAAATAAAAATTATAGGACTGATGCACTATTTTTTCGCTAAACCTACATAGAAATTTTTAAAATTCTGATTAGTTTACATCATGATGAACACTTACAATCAACAACTGGGCAATAATGAATGCAGATTTTAATACGCGAGTTTTCTTTGTTGATAAACCACGTGTTATGAGAAAATTTATGTTTGGAATGATGTTAAATCTAGGTAGGGTGGGCTTTAAGCTTGAATACAGGCTCATGCGCATATATCAGAGATCAATCCAACCAACCCAGGAGACAGTAATTTACTAATATTTTGTCCAAGATTGCATGTATGGTAAATGTAGTCTTATCGCACCTGCCCTATTAAGAGCACCCCCCCCCCATACCATGTTTACATAGATTAAATTAAACAAATCTTGCTTTTTTTTGCAAAGACTTCATTTACCTAACACCATATTGTAAGATTAACAAGCCAGTATTTTTCAGATAACCACATAACCATGCTGAGTGTTTTGCGAAAAAATGCTTGCGGTTCATACATGTTGACATTTGTCATTCGAAGCAAGAAAAAATGCATGAACCTTGAAAATATTTCGGGGTGCGCTTATTAGACATCTTTTGTGTTTTTGTTTTTGGTTGAAATTTGTTTTAAGAAACTCAGTGTGCACTTTTTAGAACGAATATGGTAAATATTTTTATGACATCCGAATATGTGATATTTGACTAAGTTTGCTCTTTTAGTACATACAGAATATTAAACAAATAATGTAAAAAGTTAGCAATTTTAAGGTTCAATTAAATAAAATCATGTGCATTTCATAGACTACAACTGAAGTAAACATGAATTCAAAAAAAGTTAAGATGATTTTCAAAACCTTGATAATGAAATGCTTTTTCATACACAATTCATGTGCAATTGAGAGAAATCCTCACTCATGCGATGTCATGATCAGCAGCACTAAATAAAGAAGAGTCAACACATGACGATTGTTAGATGCTCACATGATGAGCTCTATAAATGTATATTACTACATAGTATTACACTACTTAGTCTACAGCAGCCCCCACTCATCAATCGCAAGCTGCCGACATGGTATAAATTTTGCTGTGTTGCAGATTACAGTCTTGCAGTCTTCACTCTCAACTGATTCCAGATTTGATATTTTGGCTGCATCTCCATTGTGTTGTATGTATTCCATGTATTGATCTCTACATCACTACTTTGTAATTGTCACTCTACATGTAGTGCATCATTATTGCATCGGAGTATGAGAACATGATTTTCAAAACCTTGGTAATGGTTGAGTAAAAGAATTAGCTTTGAAGGTCACCATTTTCAATATATTGAATAATGTCATTTTTACCTCCAAATGTGTTTTGTTTTCTCTCCGCAAAAATGTTCTAGTTTGATAGTTCCATCATGATCTATTTGTGCTTATTCATCACTTGTCTTGATCGAATATTGTTTCGAACCTTGAACATACAAAGTTGTTGGCAGACTGGTGATCTTCATGAGCCTTCACTGACATTTCACAATGCTGGACACACTCCTTTGTAGTTGAAGACAACATGGTATCCAGCTACAGTACTTTGGTTCAGATTAAATGGGTCATAGTGACTTGATTATCAACCCATACTCTACAGCCGATTTCATTGGTTTGACAGAAAAATACACGCCCACGAACAAACCCGATTTGACAGTTTTAGGTTCATGACAATAACTTTTCTGGAGCCTCAGTAAATAGTAATTTCTTTACATAAATTTATGTGTGTTCAGAATCGTATCTGGATTCTTATTTTTAGTAAATGGTAACAAAATTATGATCTTATTTGTCTAGAATATTTTCCAAAGATCGAGCTGGTCCGGCCCTCAATTCAAAATGACCAACGCATGTTGGCATTTAAAAAGTTGTGATTTTGACACTTCCAGTCATCGTACAATAATATTGGTGCTCATGGATATAAAAAATGCATGAATGGAACAAAAAAATATAAAACACTTCCAGTAGAGGGTATCCAATATGTACCAGACTTCTAAACTTTAATGTCATAAACTATATAATATTTAATCTATACAACTGGAATATGTACCATGAAAACAGACGTTTCATATGGCATCCGCCATATTTCTTCAGTGTTGTGACGTACCCATCTTGGGGTTCCGTGAATAAAAAGTATATTACGTCGTGCATCACAACACTGAAGAAATATGGCAGATGTCATATGAAATGTCTGTTTTCATGGTACATAATCCAGATGTATAGATTGAATATTATATAGTATATATATTTACCTAGATGTCAAATATCACATTATTATTTTTAATGTCATAAGTTTCGTGTTTAAATCGTCCGATAACATTACGTCCTTGACGTTCTCCATGTCCTTGAATATAGTCATAAACGTTGGTGGTAGACCTGTCCTTCTGTAGATGGACACAAAATCGGTTTATGTAATATCTGATATGTGAATTCGTGTTCGATAACTCATCTAACGATGATAATCAATTATCTATAAAAATATTACACAAATGGCTTGCTTCTTACTATGCCATTTGCAACATTCCATAATTCAAGCGTGATCTTGCTTCTCATTGGTCGTACATGTAAACAGATGCACGTGCAAGCCTTTATCACACGTTTCAGTATTACGAAGCAGAGCAATGTAGACTAAAAACCTTTATCGAAGCAGAAGTGCATAGTTGTGGTGTAAAAGTTTCAAAAGAGAAGGTATCTTTGTGGTTGATTTCCAATGAAGTCATTAAAAATAATAATATCTCCTTGTCACCGACGAGAAGAGTAGGTCTTTCCCTTCAAATTGATATACAATATGTCATGTCAATTCTCATAGAAATATGAGTAGTTGGCTATGTAAATTAGTCACATAAAATGGATTGCCGATGCACAAAAAAACGGTCTTCCAAATGATAATAAAATTATATCAATAACTTGCTTATTTGCCACACAATTTACATCTGTATGTAAAGTTTATTCACTTTAGTTTGACATATAGGATTATCACGTCAGTATGGGCAGTCCTTCTGTATGAAAGGTTGGTTGATACAGAGGGCGATTTTCCCGTAAAAAAGTCGGAGTTGACTCCGATCTGGTAGAATAAGACTTAATTATACGGTCCAAGTTGCGAAGGACGTACACCTTTTTAGTTTCACTTCTTTTCATTTAATTTTCATTTTGTTTAATTTTGTTTCTACCGGTATTCTCTTCAAAATTCACACATTACGTTTTAGCAAAATAACAATTCCAAAACCTTTCTCTTCTTGTGTTTTCAGCAAGTGAAAAAAAATTGAATAAATATTCTCTTCTTGTGTTCCTGCTTCTCTTCTTTTGCTAGATATGATTAATTCTCAAAACTTATGGTAGAAAAAGAAATATTTCATCAGAAAAGATTTTTCCTGAATTTCTAATTCACCTTCAATCTTTCGAAATTTTCGTTTAACACACTATTTAAGACCTTAGGTTGCATGACCCATGAGGGCACATTGTGAATATATAATTAATGTTACCATGTGATTATCTTAGCAGAATTATTTTCATTCCCATATTTAGTAAAACAATTCATTTTACAAGCCAGATCTTACATGTACAGTATCACCCATCACCAATGTAACGAAGAGACTCGAACCTTCCTTTATATATGAGAAAGTATGAACAGTTACGATAAAAATCCATATCGAACGAATCTGACCAATTCTGAACAAATTCTGGAAAAAAAACTTACACACTGATTTCGTTATGAACTTTTTACAGAATTTCAGCAATCATGTAAAGAATTTGCAAAATGCAAGCAAAAGTAGAGAAGTAGAGAAGGTAAGAAGAGAAGCTTTGGAAGTTGTTCTCTTACTATGTTTTTTATGGTTCGCCAAATCATTTTGAGTTCCAACGAATCAGCCGTTAAAATGGGCCCCTCCTTTGCGATCAGTACTGTATAACGTGATGTTATGTTCTACTTAGAAACTCTTCAGAGGCAATTATAGAAGTATATCATATCACATATTCACGAATATGTAAACTGTGGCACAATAATTTCTTTTCCATTGACTGCACATTCCTTCATCAAATATTTATAAAATTAATGTAATCATGTTTCAACACTACCCACAACAAACCCATTGTAGTCAAAATTACAGTAAAATGAAGTTGAAGTTTCATTTCAAATCAATGTCATATATCATGGCATAAGGACTAGCTATAAACAGAATATATTTAACATGTAGGGCATGTAGGTCAGTTGAATCATAGCACCAATATGTTACACACACCTCCACACTATAAAAACTCAAAATCGCATTTGATTAATCAATATTTTTCACAATACAAAATATAAAGAAAAACACATCATTGGATTTTTCAGCTGTATGTATAGTAGGAAGAATCCACTTATATATATATCTGTTCACTATGATCAGAAAAAACTTCTTAGACAAGAATTTTAAGCTCTATGCAATAGCACATAATTAATATTTTGCAAAAATAATATTTGCATTGCAAGGGAACATCAAGAAAGTAAAAGTAATCTGTTGTGTGACATTATTCAATAAATTTATATATGTAAATGGCATTCTGAAATGATTTACGATTTATTGGATTTGGGAATATATCATTATATGTAATTAAGTCATTAGACGTATGACTCCAATACAAGTCAGGTTAGGACTATTTCACTGTCTCTGGTGGGATTCGAACCCACGACCATGACACCAAATCACCTAGCAGTTCAGGCTAATTCACTGGTGCACTCTGCCACTGGAACCAGAATGAAACCAAGAAATTAAGCGTCAATGTACATGTATGATAATTTTGCTGTACAAGGCATTTGGTTGCATCTTCACCAAAAATATGTCAAAACATGATACTTTTAGATGCATTCTGAGGCCATTCCAGGTATAATTTGAAGCTAAGATTTATAAAAAAAACTACACTTAAAAATACCCCAGACTTGTGACTGATTTTGACCATTATCTCCTTTTTACTGACTGAAAAAATATATTGCCTGACTTATCAAGGATCTTGAAAAAAAATCCTTTTTCCTACCTTCACAAGGCAACCACGAACGTAACTGTATGAAGGAGAAAGAAAATGTTATTTTGTTACATCATTACATTACATAGAATGTCCCAGAAAATAAAGTGATACATACAACATATACATTGTTGAGTTATCAATTTCCTTAATGGCAGAGGAAGGATGTTTTCACATTCAGTACTTGATGTCACTTTCCTGTTGTACAATTATATGGTACAAAAACTATGATAAAACAGATATATTATGTCGCAGGATGCTTGCATTCATAAAGCTAAGGCTAATAGCAATATTTCTGATGTAACAATTGTCAGGTGATTCAGTGCTCAATTAAAATACTTGTGCACAGCTGTTGCGTTGATGGTATAAATCCATGCCATTTTTCAACGTACATTCACTTTCAAATAGCCCACATCATCTTAATCACAGGGGTCTATTACATAATTTTCCTTTGTTCATACATGGCACACACCTTTTTGGGGGTTGCAAAGCGTATACCCAATTCATGTATGTAACCCAACAGTAGTAACCCAATGGTAAACTTCAACAATACCCCTCATGTTTCATCCATATTCATTGTAACACATTTTGCTCTATTGGAGAACATCATGACAGATAGGTATGTAATGCTTGATGCAAATAAAAGGATAAGCGGGATAATCAGTTAATTCAATACCATGGCCATTGAATGACTTTGTTTTAGCAAATAAAATTAGTAAGAAAAACCATAAATATACTACCTACAACCAATATAATTATACATAATTTTCAAAAGTAGAATTTTAAGTGGTAATTACGCATGTAATTTACGCTGTTGTCGATAAAACCTGTTGTTAATTTTCACTTCATTTTTTCCTTCTGCACATTTCCTAAACACAGTCATAGTGGGACTAACATGGTTCGCTAACTTTATAGCTCAAAAAGAGCAGAATCTGCAATAACAAAAATGAGGAGCACATCAAATGCAGCAGTCCATTAATATACAATGAATATGGCATCAGCTAACCTGGATGATAACAGTAACCGGATGTATGATTGCTACAAAATATGCTGTGGACAGTAGCTGTAATTCTGCCTCAATGAGGATACATGCTATTGCACGAGCTGCCTTAAAGCAGCATCCCTAATGCTTCCAAATTAGGCAATAACCAGATTATACAAATAGAATATATGTACAATACTAGTGCATACTGGACTGATACAGCGAACTGATGCAAAATGACGTTATTTGTGTAAAATATATATTTCCTTGTACACACTGCTACATGAACTTGTATATTTCTGCTATTATAAATGGCAAAATAATACAGTCAATAAACAACAATATTCAGTCAAAATTGAGAAACTATTAGATTTCCACAGCATAACATCAGTTTATTGTTAGGTTATACTTCGTAACTGCTGGTGATTTTAGCTTATACAACATCAATTAATAATGACCTTTTCTATATGTTGGTAGCTACTGCTGTATACTACATGTATATGCTGTATACTCTAAGGACTTCTTACATTTACATCAGATCAAATCATAATGAACATCTGATACTCAGTTACAGTAAAACCTATTTCATTCGGACACTTTGGACATTGTTTATATTGGAAATTGTCTCAAGACTTAAATGAATAAAGAGAGGAGTCCAAATCTTTAGCAATATGAAATTTGCATCTTTACATGCCTAAGTAAAAACCATTATTTTGCTTTTGACAAAGTCTCAACTGGGCAAAGTTTTCTCATAAAGAGGGAAGCCAACTACAGTTTGCATTTTTTGATTTTAGCATTTTTGATAGGCATACGGTCATAATTCTTAATACAAATGAAAAATAACTTGTGGACTAGCCTTACAATTTTTCTTTTCTTAAAAAATACTTTAAATGTGATTTTGGATAACCAAAAGGCACAAAGTTGAGGTACATATACAGTCTATGCCAAATCCTTCAGTCCATCGGTCCTGCCTGATTATTTTGAGTCATGTCCGACAATTATTCGCAGATAGGCGATCCTGATGACCAGGGCAATTTGTAAACATCCACAAAATAGAAATAAATTAGCTTTTTTAAATCATCAAGTTCCTTTGATGAAGGCCGCCATATTGTTAAACAGATGCCCGTCACATAATCATTTTTACAGCTTACAAATCACGTTGATTTAATGAACATTGTACGTTGTACACGAAGTATGTGTAAATAATATGTAATAGACAAATGGCTAAATCAGGCAAAGCATTTATTGGTTTGGAAAAGTATGAAGATATGGTATACATGTGTATTAACAGTATGGTAAAGTAAAATACTGATTAAATTTATGGGTTATTTTACTTGGTATTAAATATGACTTCTATTAAGTACATAATTTATAACTACCCATACCTTGAAATCTGCATGTAAATAAGTAATCCGTTCTTCATATGAATAAAGAATATTGAACAATTTTATTTTAAAGTTTATGAAGCAAGTCTACTACAATAGATATGATAAAGAGTATTCTTCAGAAAAGAGATTGGTTGATTCGTTTTGCAACTAGATATTTGCGTAAAATCATGAAATAGGTACATTATCTCTAACTTTCTATCTATGTACCTTACGTTTTGTGCAGATTTTTTTCAAATTATCATACTACAACACTTTTTTTGTAAAAACCTATTTGAGGGTAGATTAGAAGTTATGCACCACAAGTGTATGTATGTATGTATATCAGTATCTCACACATACATTGAGTACATGGAAATGGTCAAAATTAAGTGGGCTTCCCCCTTAACAATAGATACATTAACCATAGGAAAATATTGAATCAATTCATATTTGCTTCGCGAAAGAGATTCCTATAAACTGGTGATGGTAGCATGGGTGAAACAAAATGTACAAATCTTGTAATATCTTTGTTGAGCTTCCATTTTGATCTTCCAACTGTCATTGTAAATAAAGAGCTCTATTTCCCCAATAAAAAGGAAATCTCATTTGCGATTTTTCAGCACATGCTGGCATACAGTACGTTCTCATTTTTGATGACCTTGTCATGTAAAGAGTATCATAGAAGCTGAAGGATAAGCAGATCTCAGTAGTTTTGCAATCTTTCTTTTACCACAGAACTAAATTTTATGTCACAAAATATGTATAGTCCAAATTACTTTTACCTCATATCGATCTACCTGGATAGTGTTATTGGGATTAATAAATTAAACACACAGCTTTTAACACCCTAAAGCTAAAGCTAAAAAAATCGTATAATACATCTGATAATGTTCATACAAGGCAGTATTGAGATATCAACCATTTTGGTACACTGAGTAGAATTTCCTCTGTCTTAGTCACTGCCCACCTCAAATTCCTGATTCTTGTGTTTATGGTCATTTGATGTTTTGCTGAGCAATTTTACCCCATTCCAGCGATGTAGACACCATTACATGACCTACATCTGCATTGATTTTCTTTTTTCTGCATTGAGCAATTTTTGTTCAGCAAATTAAAATCCTGATGTGCAGTATTATAGCAAATACTAGTCTCATTTGCAAATAATCTTTCAACTGACATCTTAACTTTTGCATAATCACAGTCATTTCTTCATTCTTAAAAACGTGTATGATGAAATTTAAACCCACCAATTTTATAGTGATATGATTATCTGACTGGTGAATGGTAGGTAATCCGTGAATGAACGGAAAATTTGTTAATAAGATTGTTAATATTCTACTATTTAGAAAATTTGTCATTATGTAGCACATCTTTTTTATAAATAATAGCCTCAAAATTAAAAATAAGTTCCAATGCTAAAAGTGTAATGTTCTCGAAAATAAAGTTCGGGATCGGATTCCTGTGGACACTAAATCAAATATGCCAAATTTACTAGTAAAAGACTGCGTTTTCTCAAGACTGATTGCCATCATTCTATATGGAATGTGAATAACAAATACGAAATTTGCATTTGGGCCATCCTTGGATAAATGAAGACTTCCATTTTGATTAATGGCAATGTAACCCCTCTATGCTAGGAATACGCATCTACGATAGATATAACCGATAAAAATGCTCATCAAAACAGCAGGGTCAGGATTAGGTTGAAAAGTGCTACTCGTCAGCAGGACGAGTAACCCTCAAATATCTACTTGTCCTGCAAAAAATGTACTCGTCCTCCTTGCACAAAGCTCTATATTCGTATGGCAAACTGACCAGAATTGCTGCTCGTCAGCAGGACAAGTTGCTTAAACATTCTACTTGTCATCCACAAGTTTTTACTAGTCAATACGAGCGGACGAGTGGCTAATCCTGACCCTGAAACAGATTAATACTGACAGAATAAAAAACTTGTAAAAAGGACTGTGAACATTTATGTATCATTTTTAACACAAAATCATGATTAAAATCAATCTCTGAATCTCGAATTGTTTCAATTCTAAAGAAACCGAGTCACCAATAGGTAACTGTGATCTGTACCCATGTCCTTGTCAATCACATGTCTAGATTAGATTATGTATACGTGTATGATTATCATAATTGTATTTGCTGCTGCTGCTGCTGCTGCTGCTGCTGCTGCTGCTGCTGCTGCTGCTGCTGCTGCTGCTACGAGTGCTACATCATCAACAATTAATTAATAAAATGACTCATTATCTATTGATCAAAGGAGCAAACATACAGTTTGCTGTAAATCTGTACATTTATGACGTATTAACACAGATCTTTGATGATGGTCTCTGATTATACCCTCCTTGTCATAAGATGTAAAAATAGCATAAACTATAATTAGAAAAAAATTAATTTTCTTGATGAACACATAACTGTGTGGCTGGAGGCAATGTGCCTGGGTGCCAGTAAACTATTTACATAAATTTCCACAAGCATTACAATAAAAGTACAATATATTTGGAATGTATTCGTCCAAAAATGACACATGCAACATGACAATATCATAGCAATGCTATGTTCTAATGACATTACAATTCATTTTGTTGCAGACTTATTTCGACGTACCTCTCATATACATCTGCCTTTTCATTACAAATATTAATGGGGCAATAGGAATTGACAAGGGATAAATTTGTTCAATACTCACAAATTCCATTTTTAACAAGATGGAAGTTGCAGCCATGATGTTTGCATACAGACTAAGCTTGTTACAACCTAACAAATATATACATACAGGACAAAAGGAGTTACGTACAACGGTTTTAACCCAGTGATGTATGAGTTTAACTATTTAAGCCAGTTGACAGTCAAACACCCTTGCAGGGTCTAATTGATTGTTGACGATGATGAAATGAACATAACTATCTATGTCCTTCGTTCTCTTTTATTTTCATCAAAATATTCATAAAATTATCATTTAAAATATCTTGTTAAACCTTCAAAAATACCTTGAAGATTATTTGGTTGCAGCTTAATATATTTCACATTATATGAAAAAAAACTTTGGTACTTCATTATACTTCATTATATGATGAAGACAGTCTGTTGCAATCCCTGAGCCCAGAGATCAGGTGCTTTGCAGTTCTAGACCCCTCTATCAGTAATATGATTTGTTATACAGCAAATGAGACTGGATTTAATTATCCTTGAAGGAGTTCATTGTGTTGGTTTTATGTCAATAATAAATGGATTTAATTACATTGAATTGTTGAAGATTCCAAGAAAACTCAGAATTCAGTTTTATCAACACATTCTGTTAATTTCATTCACGTTCTGCTTGCTACAATGGTGACATGACGCATAATATATACATGCAGCTGTATACATGTATCATAAAATTCTCTGTAACTATCTGGCTACCCTGTCGGATGTATAAGTAGGTAAATATTCCAGAATATAGAATCCTATCCTAAAAAAAGGACTGTGAATACCATATTGCATATTTGATTAGAATCAAGATCTATTCTCATCAAACACAAAAATATGGTGTCTTTAGAGGAAATTGAAAATGAAAATATGTTATTTTGACCAAGCTCAGTGAAGTAGTTCATTGATTTACAAAATATAGGATACAAGATCCTAGTATTCTTCAGCAATCATAATTGATGTAACTCTTGAGAAAATCGAAAATTTATAATAAATAAATAAAACATGTATAATCTGAGGCCCTCACGATAGTGTACATGATATTCTGACAATGACGTCACAAACTAGCGTTTACATGCTGCAGCCTGTGTAGGCTGCATCATAGCTTGGCCAGCAGATTAATTCACTAATTAGCACACAGTAAATACTGCCAGCAACTTTCGTCACCATACACACCATACCACAAATATAGCAGTAAATGCTGCTCAGAATAAACATTATAAACTGCTGAAGGATGCCAGTGATAGCATAGAACATGTTCCCTTATTATCATGTGTAACTAAGATATCATGTTTCTACTGTTTAGAATGACTATATAGCTGCACATAATATGGACAATGTACCCACTTGGAAATCATAAGAAACAGTAGATATTTAATTACCACATCACATGGTCTCACGGAATGGGCTTTATCACATACGCCCTGGCGGGAAAGGAGCCCATATCTTAAACAACACATCACCTAAGCAAGGTAATTCAACCAATGCTGTTACTTATGCATACCTGTACCTCGAAGTGTAATGATTGGATAACAAATTGGTTTTAGCTTGTTTCTTAGTTCAAATGTGAAACATCAAAGTAAGAATTCATTTATTTGTTCTGGGATGTTCATAACACTCACAATTTGAACAAGTAGTCATCGGGAACGCCCGGGAACGCCGTAAATCTCACCTTCCCCGATCAGGCCATTTCCCCGATCAGGCCATTTTTGAAAAGTAGGCCAAAGTACTCAAATATCAAATCACATGAGGAGAGTGACATAGTCATACAAAATGTCAAGTTTGGTGATGATAGGTAATAAAGTCTTCCCAGGAGACAGATAAACACAAATTCGTAATAATTTGTTTTTAAAACATATCGTAATTTCATCAAAAGTAGGCCAAAGTACACCAATATCAAATCACGTGAGGAGAGTGATATAGACATACCAAATGTCAAGTTTCGTGATGATAAGTCATAAAGTGTTCCCAGAAGACAGATAAACACAATTACGCAATAATTTGTTTTTAAAAACACATCGTAACTTCATGAAACGTAGGCCAAAGTACACCAAAATCTAATCAGCTCTGGAGCAACTCAGCTAAATATGAAGTTTGGTGACCATAGGTCAAATACTTCTCCCTGTAGAGTGTTAACAAGGTTTATTACGTAACGCTTGTAAGTTCGTCAAAAGAAGGCCAAAGTTCAAACAAAATTTTTTGAGAGGTACTATTTTCCTCAAACAAGACATATTCAATTTGCAAATCAATAGCTCAAGTAGTCTTCGAGTTATCAGCCTGTTTATTTTGAACGCACGGACGCACGCACAGAAGCAAAGCTAGAAATCTCCCTCCGGACTTCGTCCAGGGAGATTTAATTCAGAGATTATTTCCAAAAGTATTCGATGTCAAACAAATTCCGAGATTAATTTATTTGGGCAGGCCCTAATTATTCCTCATTCAGAGGGTGTGGGCTGGATGTCCAATCTACATCTTGACCATTTCTCCAAGCCTTTAAGGTCATTAGGATCTACAGTACTATAGTACTGATTGCAGAGGAAGGACCCCGCCCCCCATGGTTTTTTGGTAAATTCTATGAAAATTCCCTGGACAAGCTACAGCATTTACAGATGAAATGATTTTGTTCAAACTTTACATACAGTATGTATGAGACGACATCAAAGTGACTCGATTTTGGGCACTTTTCCACTTAAAGTGTGCCTTGCACATGGCCTTTTTTGTTAAATTTGTGATATTTACTACAAGATTTGATTACGTGCTACTTGAAAGAAAACATTTATACTTGATCTAGTGACTACCATGTGTTCAATTTTGGCACTTTGCCAAGTTAAGTGTGATATCCGGAAGGCCATTCTAGGTTATTATTTGACATTACTTCAATCGGTTTCTTACAGCTTGAACGATAAACTTAAAATTTGATAGTGTGAAATAATTTGGTAGGTATGTAAAGCTTTGGAAGGCCATGGAATCGAACTCACGATCTGCTGTACTGCAAACCAGTCAAAATATGTAGACAGATGCCCTTATTCATTGGACCAAATTCCCCACATGTTTGGAAGCGTCACCTTGCTATACTTGGATACAGTCCTAAATCCCCCTTGGGATTATTTAATAGTTCTGCTGAACCATGGGTGGCAACACCGTTGCTACTTGGCAGAGCTACTGAAATGTGTCTCTACCCAACTATTCCTAATCCATCAAGTGCAGGGCAACCTTGACAGTGACACTTTGTTCACAATACAATGTTCACATACTAAAGTAACCATAGAGTCTAATTTTGGCATTTTGCCAAATAAAGTTTCCCTTCCAGGTAATTTTAGGACAATTGTTAGCATTTTCTGCAATAATTTCAATACAGCTTGAAACGTGACTTTTGAATTTGATACAAGGTTTACAGAATGTTTATACAAAGGCTAATCAAACTCTGGTCAAAATAAAAACGCTGGGATTTCTACACAGAAATTATGTTCAAAGAAATTCAAAGCTACCGCATACCTGGCCCTAATTCATCTATTGCTTGAATGCTCATGTGCAAGCATGGGACCTGAAAGGAAATGTCCAAGCCCTGGAGAAGATACAGCGAAGAGCAGCATGCTTTGTGCTGAATCAGCATAAAAGCGACTTACACAAGCATCACTTGAGCAATCATTATTTACAATTTACAAACACTCATTCTTCCCCCGCATAATGAAAGATTGGAAAACAATCAAGGATGACATAGTTACCAGCCCAATGCTGGATATATTTAAAATCCCCTAAATAACTATACCTTGCACTTGATGTGCAATGCAACTCCATCTTAATAACGCTCATCTTTGAGTGTTAGGATTATTTTACAGAAGAGAGCTGACCATCAAAGAGTCTAACTTTGAGGATCAAAGGTGTTCAGACATATGAATAAGTATAAATATCAATTCACAACATTTCCACCTTATCAATCGTTTGGTTGAATGAATTTACAGCAGGAGTCATCAACCATAGCAATATTACAGCGCAATTGGATAGAAGGTGCTTGCTATATACATTGCTAAGGTAACCATCTTCATTACCATGAGTGAACACTTCTAGCGATGCTGTACTCTGAGTATTTCTGATCTAGTATAATCTTGTTAAGCATACTGATAGTAAATTGAAAGCCTGAACTAACCAGGCCAGCATTCTGCAGACAGTTGCTTTAAGTGTTAGCCTCACGACAACATGGTGCTGGGATGATGAGCACCCTAGATGACATTTACACTCTCGTGTGAGCTACTCCTGTGTAGGAGGCTGAGACCATGTTAAAGAGTCATTGCAGGCAGCATCATGCCAGTCAATGCCATGACTACCGAGGCTGGCAACAGTCTGTCTTACACCTACGGCTTCACTTACTCAACATCATTCTAATTACATATTAGAATTCAAATGTTGAGGCATTGTTTCACAAAAACACACTTCTTTAACATGAACTAACAGATTGTGAAAAAGTAGTAAACTAAACATGATTCACACCTAAATAGGATCTGATGAGAATTAATATTGAAGTAAAACAAATGAATACATACATATATTTTTGATTGTGTGTCTAGTAGTATAAGCCTGCCAATTTGAAGAAACACATACCTTGACATAGAACTATCCATTGGAATTTCACTTACATGTGGGCGCATTATAAAATTTTATTTAAAATGACATAAGGATTACAATTAATTGACATGTTACCATTACTCCACACTAAAATACCCCACCACCATGAAAAATCTTTTCGTTTACACAATAGAAACAACTGTACTACAGACTGCATCAATTTGTCAGATGAAACCTTTCAAATAACTGGGTAAACAGATGCATTGGTTTGCTGTTGAGGGAGGTTTTAAACTGGTTAATACAATGTTGACAAAAAACACTTGGTCTACAGCGTTCAGTGGCGTAGCTAGGATTTTGCATGTTTGTGCACATAATGAAAGGTCCAAATTGGTCTTGAAGGGTTCTAGAAATCATCCAAAATATTAATACAACACACCATTGTTTTCAGTACACATACACATATAGACATAAAGCTTTGCCAAAGTGTACATACTGTCTGCACATATAGCTATTATACATGCAGTTAATTAACAAACTAGACAGATACACTTATACTTATCCTCTTTGGCTTTTAAGCATTTGGTATGCCTTTAGTTAGTCAAAAGTTATTAGCACTGCCCAGTCTCTTCAGTTGTTAATGCATGCGGCAGGGTATGGAGAACTTTTCATCTTTGAGATACAGCTCTTAAAACCATTCAGTGTTGACGCTTCTGCCACCTCAGATGGGAGTTTGTTCTAAAGAACCCTATTTCACATGGGCCCAAACGGTCTATATTTGGGTCAATTCTGGACCAATATTTGTTCCATTTCTTACTGTTACCCCTCTACAAGTCACATTGCTTGAGCTAGGATCCACAAATTTAACATGTCAGCTGTAAATGGTGACCACAAGAATCCTATTTCACATGAAACCAAACGGTCTATATTTGTGTCCATTCTGGACCATTACTTCATCCATTTCTTACTGTTACTCCTCCACAAGTCACATCATTTGAGCTAAGATGCTCAAATTTGCATGGTTTGTCAGTTGAAAATAGTGACTTCTTCTAGCCTTTTTCATATAAACCCAAACAGTCCACATTTGGGTCCATTCTAGGCCATTATTTGGTCCATTTCTTACTGCTATCCCTCTACAAGTCACAATATTTGAACTATGATGTTCATATATGGTTTGTCAGTTGAAAATGGTGACCTTCCTGCGCCTAATTCATATGGACCACAATGGCCCTTATTTGGGGTCATTGTGGCTATTTGTTGGTTCCCACCTCTACAGGTAACATGGCTAGAGCTGGATTGCTCAGATTTGGTTTATAAGTCACAAATAGTGCACCTATTTCATATGGACTACAATAGCTCCTTATTTGGGTGCATTATGGCTATTAGTTGATTCCTGGCTTATTACCACTATACAAGTCACACTGCTTCAGCTACAGTACTCAAATTCAAATTTCTGTTTTCAAGTTTGAAATAGTAATCAGGACACTTATTTCTTATGGAATGACTATTTTTTAGTTCCCACTTGTTACCAATCTATGGGTCAAACTGTTAGAGCCTAGGATGCTCAAATTAGATTTTTTCAAAGTTAGAAATACTAACCATTCTGCACAAATTTCATATGGAGTGAAAAGACGCAAATTTGGATCTATTATGGCTAGATGGTCCCTGATTCGTTACCGATTTACAAAGCACACCATCATAGCTAGTGAACAAACGGCGAGTCTCATATCAACCACAATGGTCCATATTAGGTTTCATTGTAGTTGTTTTATTTGATCTTACCATAAACAATGGTTTGTCACCTTGGGTAATGCTTTTCATGTAGCATTGTCACTTATAAATGCTGATTTGTGTAAGAAGTGTAAGATACTCGTATTATCGTTTATATCACTGTTTATCAAAATAATGTTTAGTGAGGATTTTGTTATCCGGACGCCCAAAAATTTGCACCAATCATCTATGTCCCAAGCTGTCCGGATAAACGGACCTGTAGCGTAGGTACTTTTTTTAATATACATTCTGTAGACAGAAAATCTAGTTCACAGTACTTCATCAAAGATGGCTGGTCTTCGGCTATAATTAGTTATGTGAGAGAATTTATTGGAAAAAAAGAGAAGTTTCACAGAAAATTCTTTAATCATTATTAACAACCTTTACAATCACAAATTTGTTGTCAGAAAATGATCAAATAACTGTCGATTGAAATTTCCTGAGATATCAACTAATTCACTACTTGAGATCCCCCCAAAATATTTTCACCTTATATAAAATGATTTTTGAACACTTGACCATCATTGATGATGGAATTAATCAACTGAATATGTTTCACGATATACAAGAACATCTTTATGCCAATAGTTTGAAATTCAATAGTTACTTTGCCATGTTTCTGTGGATCACCTTTACTTAGTCTGCTATTGTAATTATGAGTTATGAAACATGCTATCATAGAAAATGTATCCAGGCCACAGCAGAAGACCCACACCTTCCATTGTTGCTAGTGAGCTCATCTTGAACTATACTAATGTCAATGGTTTGGCTCATTAACACCTTGGACAGTGCTCAACAATTTGTTATTTGTACAGCTGAACTATTATCAGAGGTGGTCATGAATAATTTGCAATAGTATTGAAAGCTAACCATCATTGTAAAACCTAGAAGAGCACTCAGTTAGGCCTACACTATCACATTTGAAGCCTATTGACACATTTTGGTTGCTACCAAATAGTAAACTCTGATCTATGATATAATACATAGTATTATGTAAAAAGTACAGATATTTCGATACTTGCAATTGCAGCTACATTCTAATAGTGACATAAACTACCTGGTAATAGCTAATGAAACATGTACGATAGCATTTAAATAGTATATAGGTAATTACCAAAATCACTCACCTCTTCATAAAATTTGAGTTGCGGTACAGGTTCCTCGCAAACATTTTCACAGAAGTCTTTAAATAATAGGTATCCTAAGGAAAAAGTATATTTTCATTAATGAGTGTTTACATCATTATAATAATGAAGTTTTAAATAAATGTGATTTCAGGAGTTCAAATAGCAATGTGTATTCATATTATACATGGAATGAGCATTCAACACATTAATTTCATGAGAATATCATTGGTATCTTCAGAGGATTTGATTAGTATTGCCATAGTATTATATTATCATTAATGAGTGTTTACAACATTATAATAATCAAGTTTTAAATAAATGTGACTTTATGAGTTCAAATAGCAATGTGTATTCATATTATACATGGAATGAGCATTCAACACTTTATTTCATAAGAATATCATTAGTATATTCAGAGGATTTGATTAGTATTGCCAAAATCAAGAACATTTTCTAATGCAATAATTCAGATATTAATGATAGATAGAAAATATGAAGCTTCAATCATTTGGTAAAATCATTGTTCATATAAGGTTATGGCTGTCAAAGTACCCACATTGCTAGTATATATTAGAGTATGCTGACTTTGATTTTCTTGTGATTTTAATATATTGTATATCACATCACTATTACATTACATGTACATGCGTCCATGATTCTTTATATATTTTCTTGTGTATATGTATAAAGTTTGCATATCTAGATTTTAGTTTTCAATTTAGGGTGCACACTATCAGAAAGTAATGAAGGAGAACAGTATACGTAGAATGAGTAGCAGCACTGCATATCCATCTAGAGGTATTTTTTATTGAAAAAAGAGGAAGCACCTCCCTTGCTCAAAACTGGAATAGGAGGTAAATTTCTACATTATTACCAATGTGCCGACCAGCCTAAATTTAGGTGACGTATGCCAGTTATGTTCCAACTGAAACCACATTAAATCTTTTATATATTTTCATCTTGATTATAAGCACCGCCTGAATACATTCATATATCAATGCTATAAATGTAATAGGACCTGACTCTTAACAGAAACTACAGAAAACTTTGATGAACAGACTCCAAGGCATGCTAATTTTATGATTGTATTACAAATCAAATGGAAACAACCAATCCTTTCTATTACATTACCCATTTGTCAATATCAACATTGTGAATGTTGCACTTGACATGAATGTAAATCTTGTGGGAGCACTAATTTGAAAAGCTTCTTTCAATCTAAGTCGCAATAAAGACAAAGCCGAGTATGTACAATGTACATAGCTGTACATGGAAACAAGCATCTGCACCATCTCCCGCATTTTACAGGACAAAATCAAGGTGGTGATAGGAGCAGTGTGGTGCCTGTTGCCCGCCAGCTGAGTAAGGTGTTTCCTGTCACATGCTCTGGTCTTAGCCTCCTCTCCAAATTTTACCAACATAATAACCCAGCTGCAATTACAATGGTTGACTGGTACAGTCTTCAAATTATCAAACAATTGCTGTTAATACGGAGACTTATGATTCGGTTGGAAAATACAAAAAATGCTTTATTGAGATAATTCAAAAGGAAATAAACAAAATAAATCATTGAATGTAATTATCACTTACAAAATAAATTTAAACTTAATCAAACCAACGCAATACTATTTTATTGCAAAATTAGTGTAAAATTGCCTTAAATTACATCAACTGGTGTAGTGTATTGTGTACAAAAGCTTATTTGATTGATTACAAGCATGCTACATACCAATGATAAAAAATGTTTATCACATTCTGCATGCAAAATTATCACAAAATATCTTTGAAAAATGATAGTTTATTTATGTCAGGGAATACCATAAGAGGAAATGGTTAACAAAAGTTGCACATCTGTTTCTAAAATAAGCCTGCATACACAACAATATTCTATCCCTATCAAACCACAAAAAACCCTGCACCATCTATGGTCAATTTGACAAGTGGTTATTACCTATTTTAGTTTATATGGAGTTCAATACATGATTTAACCAATCAACTACAAGCCTAATTGTTTCATAATCATATCATATTCAAATGATCGTAATCTTTGGAAGCAAAACATGTTTCAAGATCAGAATCACAATAAAGATAAAGTACCTCATGGATACAAAATTATGGTACAACATCATACAGTACTGATAACGAATAAGAGACATGGAATTTAGCCGAATACTTCAAATTCTAAAGGAATGACCGAATCAAAGTGAACGAATCTATAAAAGCCGAATGTTTAATTCTGCTTTTACTCACCTTACTAGAAATTCGCGATAATACAGGAAATTCGCGAATTACACGCATGAAACGAATTGTTGGCATTTAAAAATCCGCATAATTCGAGTAAATTGTTATGAAAATAGGAATCAATATGTTTTCGTAGCCTTACATTAAACAAATTCTGAGAAAAAGAAAGAATTATGCGAATTTTGAGAATGACGTTCATAATCGATTCTGTAAATTCACAAATTTTTCGTTTTTTTCGCAAAATTCGGATGACTTCCCATATAAAAGGGATACGCAAGTGAATATGTCGCATCACACACCAAGATATGTGCAGGAAGTAAGGATTATCGCATGTCATTATTCAATGTGTTTTCATCCCGGATATTGCAATGGTTAGAACTAGAATAAAACCCACCATCAAATACAAGATTGTTCAACTCCACAAAAGAGGATATGGAAGGATAATGATTTTTAAATCTGTGTCTGAACAGTTCAGTTCAAAAATTGAATTAAAACGAATTCTTGTTATGTTCGATATCGATTTTAGCGAATTTTGAGAATTTTCCGATGTAGGGTCTTCCGAAAATTCGCAAAATTCGGATAATTCGTGTAAATCAATGGTAAATGAATAGTATGAAGGGAATTTTGAGAAGTGGAACCGAAAAAAGAGAATTTCTAAGGTACGCTTCGTAATTACCGAATTTGTCATGGGATCAATGGTGGGGTATCAGAATTTACCGTGGAAAAATGAAAACACCGAATACATGCGAATAGAATTTTGCGAATGCGAATTTACGGGAAATTCCATGTCTCTTATTCGTTATCAGTACTGTATATAACTTCTATGCTGTTTGTAACTTTGTAATAATTTGAGTATAGATTCCTGACAAAAGATCATAACATAAAAATAATTGCACAATACACCATACTTTATAAGTAAATATGTTTCTTTGCATGTCATATGCATTATCAACATTTATGGCAGAGTATATCACAATAGATATCAATGTACATAGACCAATAGCATAATTGAGCAGAAAGCATCATTACTGACTATGATGTACACACATTGATGTATTTTGCAACGACTACAACCAAAATAGCCCCATACAGAGATAAAAGTTATGAATGCACAAGCTTTCCCTATAAGCTAGAACAAGTCAAATATATCATTCATTCAATAATAAAACTGCATTTGATTGTTGACTAAAAATACATTAATAAAAGGTGCACAGTTAGACTACATTTGAATATAGCTTCCCCGAAATTGCTTACTTTACACAGCGAGAGCACCGCAAGATTACAAGAAAATGTTGGTCATTGACACATATTGAGTATCTAACATAATGAGGAGAGACTGCATTGCCTGCTGCATTGTAAATTGTATGAAGCTACAGCTTTCTATTGATTGTGTCCACAACATCAAGCTCTAGAATAAACACACATGTTGCTTATATTACAGTCATCCTGCTTTACCAATGTTACCAGAGGTACATCCACATCACATCAGATTCTGTTCATTTAACATAGATCGCACATGTGATTTGGCTTACAGTATGCATCACCAATCTTAAAAAGTCAGTTAATATTCCTCAAACCAATTATCAATCATCACTTTAACCTTTTATAGGGATAAATTGCATTGTGGTTGTCTTGTTATCAAAATGTATACATTGGTTTGATACTATGATTGCGCAGCGGGGAAACACTGTGCTATTTAAAGCAAGAGACTATGAACAGTAAGGGTTCTTGGATCTGCACCCCCAGTTGAGCTTCTACGGTTCTCCATGAGGTTGTTCCTGATGGAAATGTTCTTCTGTAGCATCACTAATATTATGTTATTTGAACAGCAATGTCCTATCAAAGGTGACCAGAGGTATACTGTATGGCATGTTTTCCAGGACTTTATAACTTCCCATATGATTTTCAGCTTTCTGAATGAATCTTTTTTATAAGTCATTCTCTTTGAGATTTCCACTGACTGTACTTGCAATCTATCTAAACAAAAGTTTTCCAATATGAGAGAAGCAACTGAAAACCATCTTTGATCTACTGTGTCAGTTTTAATAGCAGTCCACATCATGGCCTTCCTTCTTTGAAACCATCATGATCGTAGGTGAGTTGTTCTTTTAAGGCCTTGCTACTGGATTCGACATATTAAACGTTATGCTCAATGACCAGTAAACTATGCATTGATAGTTCGCAAGATGATTTCTTAACTTTTGTCTATTCTGAAAATTCCTTTCCTTTATTTTGTTTGTTTGTTTGTATACTCTGCAGCCCATCAACTTGCTGATGATCGTAGCAGAGGGAGGCCACATGAGTTTGGTACATGGACGTCCTGAGGCATGTTAGGTAACCAACTGAGCCCCGGGGGTAGAGGGATCACACTACCTATTGTTTTCAAACTAGGCGAGTTCTTTTACGTGCAGAGGTGTGACTGTCCTCTACACAGGGCATGCCTTTTAACAAGGTTTCCGAACCTCTAACTCTCTGCTAACAGAATAACTAGAACGATTTAAATATATATGACTGTATGAGGCCCAATATGAAACTGCCAACACATGTGTAGGAAAGAAATGTAAACCGAATCATATTCGTCACACGTTAACTTCAGGTGGACATAACAAGCCGCCTATCTCTTCAATGTTAAATGTCACATCTACCATAAGAAATGCTTGGTACGTCTATTAAAAACTATTTGATTCCATCATGTTCAAATGACAGCCAGTTGGCATTTTCTCCTGTTATGTATTTCAATGTAAAATATTTATTATATTTGGAACATATAAGTATTATTTTTCTTACACTTACGATGGAAAAGGTATCATTTATCCATACTGGTATTTACAGAATAACCTTTTTTTTGGCAGAGCATTATCTTTAAGTACAACACCCTGACTACACAAACATGTTGCCGTATATTGTGTATTGGGCATAATACCCATAAAACCTTTTGAAGTAAGGTGTCTGGAATGCTTTTTGACGAAGGGTGTCATACATATTGCTTTAGCACACAGGAAAAAAGTAATCTCTTATCTCCCCATGTTGTGGTATATTAATACATATTCTGCAACTGTTAAAATTTTCAAAACGTAGCTCACAATTTAGCACAACATTAGGTTGGAACAGAGCAAAGAAAACATGGTGTTTCTGTGAAAGCAAAAGACGCACATCAAAGGTAATCAGCTCTTTAACATGAACACACATTGTGCATTAAATTTATTTATATTCAAACTTCTTGGAAAGTTTCCTCAAACAAATATTTCTATAAAATTCAAAATATTCTTCTAGCTTGCACATTGGGTATTGATGGTAGAAAATTCAAATTCAGAAAACGCATATGGTTACAACTTGTATGAATTTAAGTATGAATCTAAACATAATTAGGTGTGTTCTCATCATGCCACTGAGTGCCGATCTGTAGTAATCTGTAATAAAACTTCTAGACCGGTGGTTCTTAACCGAGGTCTGGGTGCATTAACAGTATGGCTCACTTTTGCGGAGGTGCAATATGGTTATTTATTGTTGCCATTATCAATTGACCATTTGGGTTTCTATACAAATGCAAGTCACAATTATCCGCATGATTTTTTAGCGATCACACACCTATAATTGGCAAGTGATTTTGAGCTGCGCAAAATATGATTCAAATGCATCTGTGATGAGCATGCGTGTAATGAAACATAAATCATGAATATAATGAAAATATCCCATATCAAGTGCAAAAATGTGACCAGGGCAAGCAAGTCACTTAATTTGGCTGTATATTAGATTTGAAGGTGATGACTGTTGGCTGTGTACTTATTAGTTATTACAATATTTAATTAATGATTTTCTATTCACTTAGAAAACCTAATTCATGAGATTTTGACCATGGAAACCCAATTCATACCAAAAAGCCCATGATGTATTGATAGAATTATTCTCCACACTGGGGATGAAATAATGGAATAGAAATACAAAGACTCTGGAAAATTCAAGTTTTATACTTCATTCGCACAGGTCGAGGTCTACTTGTAAGAGAAAATTCCATGAACGAAGCTAACACAAGACAACGCTGACAATAGTCCTTTTAGGTAGGGATACTACGGGACTGTGGATGTGTACCACATGGATCTGCCTGTGTAACTAATAAGTGTATATTATATTTTAAATTATAGATTGTTTTTTTAGGTATAAATCCAGCATCATGATACAATAAACTTTAGGGCAGGTGATTTTCTGATTTCTCTTTCTCTTGGCTATATAAATTGCCCTAAATGTTTTTCTTACGAGAGCACACCCAGTCTTATTGAATACTAACTAATTTTGCTCAAGATTATCATTTTGCAATTCTACTCATACCTTTTCCAACATCTTAATGGAAAACCTTATTTCTTGACCCGACAACCCTGGTTTAAAATATCAAAATTACATCTTGTTTATTGATATAAATTTTTTTTATATACATATACTTAACTATAAGAATATTATCATAAACATCATTGATATAATTCTAACTACCAGTACTGTTTACTCAAAGTTGAATAGAATAAATCAAGAATAGATATATGTGCATGATCTGAAATTTCAAGTTGTCAAAATGATTTATGATGCAGATGATCACACGCTTGGAAATGTTTATAAACTTGAGCTATACATTAAAAAAAAACTTCAGTTCAGTATAAACAGTTCAATTATATATACCAAAAAAGGATTGTTATTTAGAACAAGACACTTTTGCTGGTTTCACCAGACAAAATATGAAATTATGCAGCATAACAAAGGACAAAGTAAAAACATTTTTTATTGTGTAAGTAAAAGTTCCAGTGATGTTATAAAATTATATATATATCAGTGATCCTAGTTGACATATCAGTAGTAGTGAATTTCTTTTATCCAAACTCCTTGTTGTTTTGTGTTTATATATATTTATATTGCTATTAATTATGTCTTGTATTGCATTTGATCTTAATTGTAGAACACACTCAATACTGTAATATGTGTTGTTGTTGTTGCTAGTAAAGTAGCCCGATTTTAGCATGTGTATAATTGGTCTATATACTTAAGTATTGCTCACATTTACATTGTTTTTACTTACCCAATTTTTGATTGAAAATTTTATCGAATGTCACTTCACCCATCTTTTCCAGGTGTTTATGCATTACACTGCGTACACTGAAAATTAAGAAGTCATATGTAACAAGGCCGTTTCAGAGCTGGTCATTTTGACAGACTACACTATGAAATAAGTCATTCTGGATTTATAATGAGGGCTGGTTGTCATTATATTTTCTGTTGTCAACTAAACTGTGAAGGTAATATAGCAATTGTTTTTTGCAAATAGTTATACCTGGGGTCAGGGAGGACTATTTTCTTACTGGCTCTGGCTGCTGGAGTCGATTTACTCTTCTCCATAGCCATTAAATAGCTAACATCAGCTAATACTGCTTCAAGATCCGCCATCTTGATTCACTTCTCAAATACCCAGTGCTGTGTAATGCAGGGGCTATATACCCCACACACTATAAACAAATACAGTGTGTTTTAACACCTCCCTGTCAGTTATCCTATGGAATTTGTATCCTAAATCAAGAATGGTAAACTATTGCATCAATACATAATCCCATTGTGATGATCTATGGCATAATAGTCTAAAGAATCAACAATAAATCAAGTATCCCTTCCTTGCCGAAAGTGTACTCGTTCGCACCGAGAATCCACCACGGCAACGGCGAATTTCTACGGGGCTAGGCGCGACCGGTAAATCGATGTAGGTAATGGCTACTATGCAGTCGAAAACATTGAAATAATGGGTCTAGTCCTAAAAATGACATCGGTCGGAAGTGTTCTTATATATCGTTAAAAAAGCCTGGTGCTTCAAAGAATCTCAAGAATAAGAGATGGTTTAGTAAAAATTTGCATAGTTTAAAAAAAAGTACTATCTTTGTCAGGCATGTTACGTTTTAAAGTTCCCTAATAGTTCAGAGATTAGAGGTGCATTTTTCAAAGCACTGAAGGTTTACAATAAAGAAAGGAAGAGAAAACGCCGAGAATTCAAACAGAGGTTATTGTATAGATTAGATGATATGAGGGATAACGATCCTTCAGGTTACTGGAGATTACTTAATTCATTAAAACAGGAAGAATGTACTTCCCAAGGTTTAAATCTGTGTGAATGGCGCAACTATTTTGCAGAACTAGGTAGAAGCAATATAGGTTTTGAGCAAAGAAGGAGGCTCATTGAGGATAGATTAAAGGAGTTACAGAATGACAATTGTTTTAATGAGTTGAATTTTATGATAACTGAGAAGGAATTAATAAGTAGTACAAAATTTTTGAAGAATAATAAAGCAGTTGGAGTAGATTCTATTAGTAACGAAACGATAAAACATTCTCAACATGCAATGCTCAGGTGCTTGGTAAAGTTGTTTGATAAAATATTAACAGCTGGTTTGTTTCCTAAAAAATTATGTAAAGGCTATATTGTACCAATTTTTAAGGGAGGTGATCGTTCCATGCCCAGTAATTACAGAGGAATTACAATTGTGAATTGTTTGACAAAACTTTTCAATACTATTTTAAAAAGGAGACTTGATGTTTTATTTGAAAGAAATAATATCATCAATTGCAGGCAGATTGGTTTCAAGAAGAATGCTAGAACATGTGATCGCTTATTTATTATAAAGTTTCTGATTGAAAAAATAAGCAAAGAGGTTATCCTGTCTGTATGCATGTTTTGTAGATTTTAGAAAAGCATATGACAAAGTCGATCACATCTGTTTGTTATATAAGATGGCCCAAGCAGGTATAGGCGGAAACTTTTTGAAACTGTTCAAGATACTTATGTGAAAAAAGGTTTGGAAGTGTGTGAAAAGTGTAGTAATATGCTTTCTAGTCCATTTGGTTGCAAAACAGGAGTAAGGCAAGGGGATCCAATAAGTCCAAATTTGTTTAAATTATTCATAAATGATATTTATAGTTATGTTGAGACTGAAACAAAGCCTACGTTAGGTAATTTACATTATAATTGTCTGTTGTATGCAGATGATATTGTATTACTAGCTACAAGTGAAGATGAATTGAAAAAAACAAGTGTGTGGAGTCGAAGCATTTTGTAATGATTGGAGTTTGGAAGTTAATACAAGCAAGTCTAAAGTAATGGTGTTTAATACAAAAGGTATTACTATTGCAACAGATATACATTACAGGGGTGTGAAGTTACAAGATGTTTCAACTTACAGATATTTGGGCATACTTTTTCCACATAAGTGGTAAGAGCAATCACATGAAACAAGATTTGCTAGAAAGAGGTCAGAAAGCATTGTTTAAATTAATAAGTTATTTTAAGGATGGGAAACCATCAGTGCAAACAGGCTTTCATTTATTTGACAGAGTGGTTAAGCCTGTCTTATTATATAGATCTGATGTATTTGGATATAAGATAGCAAGACACCATTCTGTTTTTAATGAAATGTACAAAGATATATTTAAAAAATGTCATATGAAATTTTGTAGATATTTTTTAGGAGTAAATAAAAATGCACCTAAAATTGGTATTTATGGAGAGACAGGTAGATACCCAGTCTGTATTGATGCCATATTACAGTTTATAAAGTTTTGGTACAGACTAGAAGGTTTTTCAAATAAAACTAATACTTTACTATACAATGCACTATGTGATAATATGAATAGTAAAGGAACTTTAATTAAAGGAGTGAATAAATTGTTTAATATCATAAACCTAACTTATGATCAGACTATACAAAAATGTAAATTATTTGACTAAGCAAATACAAGAGGAGTACAAAAAGCAGTTTGTGCAAGGAAGGATGGAGAGATAATTTAGTTTGAGATAGGAGAGCCATTGTAGATACTGGGAACAAATTAAGAGTTTATAGAACATTTAAGTACAACTTTGGCATAGAGAAATATCTGGTTGATTGTAAAAGTATGATTTTCAGAAATAGTATTTGTAAAATGAGAATAAGTTGTCATAAGTTACATATTGAAACTGGGAGATATGGTAAAAACAGACTGAAGGTGGGGGATAGGATTTGCAACAATTGTAGTTTGAATATAGTAGAAGATGAACAGCACTTTCTCTTAAGTTGCCCTTTATATATCAAGGAGAGACATGAGTTATTTGAAAAAAAAACGAGAAGGTTCACAAAGGTTTTAGTGATATGCCAGACGATACTAAGTTTATTGTATTAATGTTGTGTCACAAAAATGAGTTAACAAAGGCATTGGGTTATTTTATTAGCACATGTTTTAACCTACGTCCTCATTACGCTGCAATTTACAATTTACAATTTACAATAAAGTGTATATGTAACAGTGCCAGTATATACCTTTTGGTTAAATTTGTACAATCAAAAAATAATTATTATTTCATGTCTTGTATATTGGTACTACATTTTCCTTATCTATTTGTAACAATTGATTTATATGTCCTCAATGGATTCGTTGATCAATAATGTATTCTGTATTCCATTCTATTCTGTTCCTGTTTGTAAACAAACTTACTAAAGGTTCAGCGTAGTATCCAAAACAGTCGGTTTTCTTGCCGTGGGGGGCGGCTGAGTTTAATACGGCATTTGTAAGGTACATATTCTGAAAGGGCATGCAATTTTGCAATATGCAAACCCATGTTGGCATGATTTTGATGTAGTTTGATGTGCACAAAATGAGCGTGTGTGAGGGCGTCATCTGACAGCCGGGGGCCGATTTTGGCACTTTCTGAAGCACATGGAGAAACATCAATTTAATAAAAAAAAACAAAAACGGACACATGAGAAGCTAACCGTTTTTTGATATATGCTAGCATATGTGGTGAGAAATCAGAAGGTCATAAACATGCTAGTGTGGGGTGTGTGTGTGTGGTGATGGTGGTGGTGGTGGTGGGGGGGGTGGGGGGGGTCTACCGTGCGTATATCTTCGGGTCATTGGGGGCTGTAGAGTGAGTGGTTTGTGAATTTTGGCAAGGGTAATTTTTTGTGTGATTTCTGCTTTTAATGGCAATAGAAAGCTGCTATATCCAATATGACATTGGAAGGATACATTTTAAATGAATCCCTCTTTGCCGCTCTTTAAAATGCTTTATAATTATATTGCCTATGAAAGAGAACCAGAGTAACACAAATGCTAATGTGGAGTGTATTTGTGATGAAGGACCTGCTTGTGGTTTTAAATCAATTTTAGAACTAGACCCTTGACCAAAGCAGTGTGGTCATCGTACGGACATCGCGAAGTTGCTGTGCATGTTATCCCATTTCCCATTTCAAGTCCAACGCCTTAACCACTCGGCCATCACAGCACGCAAACCATTGCTAGCCCCTTTCAGAAGGGATTTTGTGCAAAAACGCTTGTCAGCCAGCTAGCTGTGTTGGTGTGAATGGCTAAGGAAGAGGTGGTTTAATTGATCTATTTGTACATTGCAAGTCAAGGAAATTAGTAGCTGACTGTCTGTTAAAGAAAGGTTAAAGTCACAATAGCAACGATTTCAGTAAAAGTCTGACATAGTGAAAATTGGCAAGACAAGCCCAGTGGAATGGAGCCATGGACTTTAAGCGGGGGAATATGGGTGCCAGAGCCCAACAGATTTCTAGTCTGTCGCCTTTCAAACCACTCGGCCATGACTGCATGAAGATCATCGTGGGCATCATTCGGGCGAAATTCCTGTACTACAATACTGTGCGAGAAGTTAACATTGCAGCTCGTGCCATAGCAGGGCACGCCTGTGCAAAATGCACACTGTGTGACTGGGCTGAAGCAGACCCCCGCCTGCAGCAACAAAACTGTTTGTCAGAAGTGGGATTCGAACCCACGCCTGGAGAACCAGACTGCGACCTGAACGCAGCGCCTTAGACCGCTCGGCCATCCTGACTTGCTAGCAGTATCGCACAGGCTCCCTGTTTCTGATTCCAGGGCATCATGAAGTTCATGGGAGTAGGCAAGAAAATGCACAAATACAGTTCTTCACCACTGCTGGAACTTTGTACCTCACCCAGGCTCACCGTCTCGACAGCGAGGCTGGAACACGGTCAGCTTGTTTCCGTAGTGTAGTGGTTATCACGTTCGCCTAACACGCTTAATCGTACTAGCATACATATGAAACAGACTAGATGTACACAATTTGATTAATGAATTATTACTAGACATAACTCGTTTCCTAAAACTCACAATTTTCTTTTCGTATCAAAACATAAAAACAGTCAACACCATAATCAATAAAAGCCTTGGATACACTTTGACGCCGGCTGATAGACATTAAACTTCTGAAAATATTATTATATGCCACTTTGAGTTTGCTGTATACATTAATGGAATAGTTTGACCATAGATGGCTACAGTACATATCACTACAAAATGACTTAAATAATTGAACTTTAACATCATCTGTACAATGTCTGAATTTACTGATTATCACATTTCCTCTACCATAAAGAGCTCTCATCTGACGTTTCACATCTCTATTATCATTAAAAACATTTGTAATAAAAATTCCAAGGTATTTATGCTCATCTACCCATTTAAGAGGTTTATCATTAACATACATAGTTGGGACAGGCAACTTGCGTAAACATTTGGGTAGAACAGCCATACACACAGTTTTTTCTTTGTATTATATAAGATTTCATTATCATCAGCATATTGCTCACATACAGCTAAAAGAGTTTGTAGAGCTGATGGAGATGGGGCCATTATCACACAATCGTCTGCATAAAATAGATGATTAACACAGATATTATTAATGTGACAGCCAACTTTAGTCTCTGATAGCTTACAGCTCAACTCATCCATGAAAATATTAAAATAAATTGGTGACAGTATTCCACCTTGTCTGACACCATTACAACTTTTAAAAGATGAGGAAAATGCATCACACCATTTGACAATAAAAGATTGAGTAGTATACCAATAGATGAACAGACGTATAATTAGAGAAGGAAGCCCTCTAGTCAATAACTTCTTAAACAAGTACCAATAGTTTACCCTGTCAAAGGCTTTAGACGAGTCTACATAGGATAAATAAACAGGGCTGTTTTTGAGATGTGTAAAAGTCAACAGTTTCTTTAAGCACAAACGAACACATATCAGTTGAATGTTTAGCCTTAAAACTAAACTGGTTATCTGTAGTTGACAAACAATCATTATAACGATTCAATACAAGCAATTCAACAATTTTAGATGAAATAGATGTAATGGCTATTGGCCTGTAATTATCCTTGTCAGAACATAGCCATGAACAATCATTGCATTATATAGTAGACTGAAAAGAACATAAAGTCTGTCATCAGCATACCTGTAGTGCTCACTACTAAGTTGATCTTTGCCAGCAGATTTTACCAAGTTTGAGGTCTTTAATGGCATCCTTTACATCATATATAGTAAACATATTGACAGTATCCTTAAGAGAACGAATACTGTCTAAAACATAA
>CM032660.1:1679931-1724320 GCA_019095985.1 Streblospio benedicti | reverse complement strand
TAGTAAATCACCTTCCACGTTTGGTTGACATTTGCCCACCACTTGGATTAATGCACGCTGCTCCCTTGCACAAGACGCAGGCGGCTTGAACACACGGGAATGTCAGGATGGCCGAGTGGTCTAAGGCGCCAGACTCAAGCGTAGAGCTTGCCTGAATACAGGCGCAGAGCGTTCTGGTCCACGAATGTGGGCGTGGGTTCGAATCCCACTTCTGACAAAACATTTTTGGCCGCCACCGCCGCCTCATGTGAGAGACATCGTCATGGAGTGGTGATCAGTGGCTGCACCGTGGGTGCTTCAGTCTCCATACGTGATGATCCAGCTGATGTGCACGAACTACACAAGGCGGATGTTGAGGTCAGATTATAGTGTGATGCAAGACTTATGCAGCCGCCTTGGACACCACCACTGATCTTTTTTCTATCTTGTCCATACAAAATGACCCCCCTCCCTGTATAATTAATTATGTTTGCTCCCTAAGGTTATAATTTTCCATCTGGTGAAGTGAGTTTCCGATTTGCACTTTCCAAAATGTAGTATACATCCGCATGATGTACCCATATAGTCTTCAACTTGCTACCTGAATCTTCGTTAACTCTCTCTATACATCATAAAATGTAACACATTAGATACATAACTGCCAAAGAACACAACTACTTAATATAATCCGACATATAGGTGTTTTTCAAGGAACTAGTGTATACCATTAACCGGATTGTTTACCAACAAAGCCACGTTTTGTACCAACAAAACCACGTGCGTAATTTAGAATCATTCATGCGTCTCATAGTTTTTAGTACAAGTGTCAGGTGAATTTACGAGTCCCCCGCGCAATGATACACCTAGATAATTCTTGTCATTTTTGGATGATGATAAGATATTTTACATTCTAATTGTCTTATTCAACGGCAGTTTATAAACATTTGAAGTACATTTAGTCCAGGAACTTTATTACTAGCTTATTATGATCTAATATAGGATCATTATCAACTGCAATCGGACCTAAAGTCGCATATTTCCACGTGCACGCATGTACGATTATTAGTGAAGTCAATACCCGTGCCCCCACATGTACATGCAAGTCTTATAAAACAAATGAGACTGGGCTTATCCAAAACGACCCACGACACTGACATATGAAGACAGGTAAGTCCTTGAAGTAAAATTGTATCTTCAAATACTGTAAACATGCAACATGGATTAAATTCATCAGCTGCCCATACACTATATAGATTCTAGGATACTATCGTAATACGAGACCATCTACTTTTGCAATTATTCTCTTAATATATCAGTACATCTCATTGGTCCCCCGTCTCAGTGGTACCCCATCTCAGTGGTCCCCCATTCAATTGGTATATGTACTATCAATGTTATAGCAGCTGCTGCTGCACCTCCTGCTGCTGCTGCTGCACACTCATTGCACATTTAAAACTATATGTCTAAACAATGCTGGACCACAACACAAACTGTTTTATTATTGGTCATTTTTATGATCTGACATATATCTAGGGTAGCTATCGGAGTCCTGGGGAGATATAAGTCACATCTACACCCACCTTGCTTGTAAGGATAATTTTGAATACATGAGGATTCTTGATATATTATTTGGACAAAGTGATGATTGTACGTTTAACCCTAATCAGTACATTAGGGGTCCATTCAGACCCCAGGGGTATACTTTTTGTGATATATCTTTATCAGCTTGGTATGTCTTCTTTTCCTTTTAAGTAGTTGTGACCCTATATCTTGTCTTCATCAGTACCGAATATTATTTCATTTAGTTAAATATGAGGACGGACATAAAAAATATTTGTCTGGGGTCCGGATGGACCCCACACCCATTGAGAACAGAAATTGCAGGGTGCATTGGATTTTTTTTATTGAAGGCCTTTAATGAAGTTGTCAACTCATATCGTCCCATTATCAAGAATGAAAATTATTTTCTTCGGTTATACATAAGGACCAAAAACAACAGCAATTTTATTGGGGTCCACTTGGACCACAGACACGACAGGTACAGAGAACACAGACTTGTTCGATAATTTGACCTAGTAAAATATGTATATAATAAAAACATAACACTTTATTTGTTATTTTTATCTGACACAGTCATAATTAACATATGAATGTATTTGTATCACGGAAAGATCACGAATTGAAGAGAAAATCACATCAAATGATTGGGGTCCGCATGGACCCGTATTGTACTGATTAAGGTGTTTTGGTTAATGTGCTGATGAGGGTTAATGTGAACTAAATTCAATGAATAATGTAAAATTGCGTTCTTTTTTATGTCTCATTTATTTAGAATATGTTTCAACGTATTTCTGAAAATTGGTTGATATTTATTATTATCTGTAGATCTACAGATAACAATTTAATTTGATATGCTTCAAGTACATGTTACACATATCAGTAGTTGATAATACATTTACATATACATATATATTTCTCTGTGTTCTGATGATGATACTGACAGTGAGGAGAGTGCAAATGACAGTGATGATGTTGGCTGCACAAAAAAAAATTCAATCAGAAGTTTCATATTTTGTTTACCTTCAACTATTTGTGAATATCAACTGCTATACTTGAGTGACTACCCATGTGTATCAGAAAAATCAAAATTGCGATGTAGATCTGGCAAAAAAATAGCGTTTCATTCCTATAATGTTTATTTTGATATTCATTACCATTTTTTAGTTATGATTGAAAATGAATCGTTCTGAACTTGCTGTCAGCACATATATTTTCTACACTTATCAATCAGATTATTGCTCCTCATCAAATGATAAACATCAGTTTTCATATGATTTACCATTCTGTCGTTAATACTAGCAATATATCATTAGTCACCAGCAATACTAGGCTAACTATCAACCACTAATTTCAAAATTATTGATATTGAAATCTCAATTTCTTTTTCTCTTCCAGGTGAAGCAAACCTGATGTTAGAGCGCAAAAAATGCATCTGCCTTCAGTTGGTTTTGGTAGAAAACTAAGAAAACTCATGATTCTATTTAAACATTGTTTTTTAAGTCTATGTGTATTCTATATGTGGAAAGTACATACATGTATAAATAGGATTATCTGTCTAGATTCTATTTAGAATGAGAATTGAAAAATTATCGAAGAATTCGTTGTACAAGTATGTTTTGTGTAAAAATATTATTCATGTTGGAAATTCTTTCAAAAAAGGAATATGGTTTTGTGTTATGAATCTTAAGAGAAATTGCATACAGATGTTGGAAAGTAATATTGCCATAATGCTGTCCTTGAAATTTCTTCACTATATTAACAATGTTAGAATCTGATAAAATGCATATATGTCAAAGAGACCTGGGTGTTGTGCTATAAAACAAAAATGAAATACAATATCTATCCGTTAATGAAACATTAATGGCAAAAGTACTTTTTAAAAACTTTAAAAAAATAACAAGCAGTAAACACAGACCATTTCAGGCAATATTTATATAAATATGGCTAGGCTACACAATGCCACAGTTGTCATGAATGTTGAAATATTTAAAGATATTCCAGATCATATGGTTCTGAACCTAGAGAGAATGATGTGGAATTTCTTGTTGGATGATAAAAATGAATGTGTTACGAGAGTTATGTGTACCAGCTGGATGTGATGGATGAATCAGATGTATTAAGGGGAAGAGTAACTTTATAAGGGAAAAATAATCGATTTTCAACTTTTTAATGTTAATTATACTTTAAACTTGAAGAACAACATGTTTTGATGTGAAACTTTTATTATCAATATGTTTTTTCTAATGTGATGCATTTTATGGCACACAACTAGTAATATATATTGATGTTCAATGTTTGAAGGCCAATATCTCAAAACTAAATGTTTGTAATTAATGAATGTTTGGTACCAAATTTCTATCTAACATTGAAATCGAATCTTCACAAATGTCTATATACTTGAGGATATATGCCTTCTGAGAAACGTCTTGCTAGGGATTCTCATTTCTTGATTTTGTTCATGAATTATTAACACTTTTGTGTTGATTGGCAAAAAATTTCGGGAAATGTGTGGTTTTCAAACTTCAAATGCATATAAAATGAACAACTGTACAGACATAAAAAATTTGAAGCAATGTTTTCTAGATGATTATATGAATTTTGTTATTGGATAGTGGTTTTGATAATTCCAATGTTTTGTTCTCAGTTATATTGTATAAAGCAAAGTTGTAAAACTTTCACTAATTGCTTCATAACAAATTGTTTAATTCATCTCTATATTTCAAACCATGTTATATCATTAGATGTGATTATTACCTACACAACAAGGTGTAATTTGTAAGAATTGAAGTAACAATGAGAGAGAAAAGCAAAATTTAGCAAAGACTTAAAATAACTTTACTTGGATCCGTAATTCATATAATTAAGAAAAATAATGTTAATTAAAAGAATTAGTGTGAGTGAACATTTAGCAAAGAAACTGTTTTGTAGAAAATACTTGACTTCCTTTTATTATGTTTATGATGTAAAATATACAGTATTGAATGTTATGTAGATAAAATAGAAATACACATTTTTATAGAAATCTTATTAAATCTTAGAAATGTTGAACAAGATGCAAGGCAGAGCAATATCAAAATATGATATCTTATGTTGCTGGACTCAGAAAGGAATAGAATTTTTAAAGGATGTTTGTAATGAAGAAGGTAAATCAAAGGCCAATGAGCTCTAAATAAGGAGTTAATTGGATTGTAACATGTGCACCATCAAAGTTGTGTCAAGCCATTATAAATCAAAATATTAATATGCAAAAGATAAATTAACTAAATTCAATTGATATTAAGACTGATTATAATGATAGTGACCTGATGTAAATGAGTCAATTGAGCAGTACTCCTGGATAGTAGACTATAAACTCTGACATTTACATTTACATTTATAAAATAACACAATGTGTAAAAAGAATATCAAACAACATTTTAATAAGATTTGATAAAACCAAATGGCAAATGTAACTGTTTTACAATTACATAGGATCTGTAAATGCAAAATATGAAAGGGACATACATGTACAATACACTAATTATGTGTTTTCACTGGTTATTACACATCACAGGCATTAGATAATGAAATATTTTATAAAAGTGTTTGTTGTTTTAAGAACTGTTGTTTGAATCAAATTTATCATTGAAATGAAAATAAAGACTGGACCAATTTTGAAATATTTATTTTTTAAGAATTATCTCTTAGAAATTAAAGTAGAATCATCTTTTGTGTAGAAAGTTTCATACTTATCATTTAAAAGGAAACTAAAGACTGTGGACCAATTTTCAAATATTTGTTTTTTTGAGAATTATCTTTAAAAAAATAAGGTAAAATCATATTTTGTGTAGAAAGTTTAAATTTTCAATTGCACAAAGGTTAATATTTATATTAAAAAAATAATGCTAATACATTACAACAGAGTGCCCCCATGGTGCTGTATAGGGGTGCATCTTTTAGATTTCATTTCGAATTAGGATAGTGATTATTTGTATATAGGAAAATGTCTCATTTTACCCAAATAATGTTGAATTGCTCAGAAATAATTAAAAAAATTGTTTTGTGTGGGGGATTGGGTTGACTCGTACTTGCTTTTAAAACTTTTTTATTCCTGTCAAACAAAGCTACACATTGGTACTTTAGGTATTGTATAAGATACATTACTTTACCAAATAAAAATTAATACATTAATACATGTACTTTGAAACTAATTTTATGTATACCCATCAGTTATAGCAAACAAAGATACCATGGGATTATATTTACTCAAAATATTATTCCCTCAAGCTATGTCAATTTCTGGGTATACTAAATTGCAGGTCTAGAAATATTTGTGCAAACTAGATATATAACAGATAAATAATTATAATTCTATCAAATATGCTGTCATTTGTGCTCCATTGTGAGCAAATGTCAGTGAAAATAGGGTATGTACATGTATACATGCTATATCAAGTACATGTAAATGTAAAATACAACTTGATGTTCAACTTATATATTGATGTGCTTATGGTCTCACAGTTAACGCTAAGTCATTGGCACAGAAGATTTTGGCATTTGAATAAATCCCTGGGGAGTGTTCAGTGTTTCGGACAACATTTCCTGTAATTCACAATATGAGTAGTCTGCCTGTTGACCAATATTACACTTCATCCATGTTGGCTTGACCAATGAGACATATTACCGATTGATTGGTAATTAAACCAATCCAATTTTTCAGTAAATGTTTATGCTCCAAACGCTGCTTATTTATTGCCAACCAAAATATGTTCTGCAATAGTATCAGTAATAGGTCTTTACATGTATTTTGGCAGTATCTCATATGTCATATATGTGTATATTATGTCACGTGGTTGAGTTTGCAACTTATTAGATTAATTTTCTAAGCATTCAAACCTACCGGCAATCCTGAATAATTTACCAAGTGATATGTTGAGTGAGATTTTATAATACATTAATTTGTAATTCATAGTCAAACAGAAGAAAAAACATTTTACACAACTGCTGCAGTTAACACACTTTTCAGGGAAACAATCAATTTGTTAATTTGTAACCTGTAGAGTGATATAAGTAATTGTTTTAAACTGGAATTGAATTACTAAAAACATCTTTCAATCTTTGTCAGTGAGGTCATGGAAGAACGTTCAGCACTTTGGCAAGAGCTCAGAAGAGGGCCAGAGAACAAAGTGAGGGAGAAGGTTCATGTCCTGATGCTTTAGCTTCCGCTCCACCTCCAGTTTCCGCTGCTTCTGGTTCTGAACAGAGCCACAACAGACACCCTGCTCCCAATGTGTGGCCGCAGGCAATGACTCAGTCCACAGGTGTGTAATGCAAAAATTTATAATAAATTTTTTAGTAAAAATTAGGAGTACAGATTTTAAAAACATTTTATATAGACTTAAAAGATAAATAGAAGTAAACTGCTTCTACCGAAACTGTAAATGATAATCATATAGTGGAAAACATCATATAGTGGAAAACATTGAAGTCTTAATGTGTTTTTCAATGGTTTGCAGGTGGCTTGGACACTAACAGCAGCCAGGCTGTTTGAAATCCGATGGATACGCAGGCCATGATGAAGGCTTTCCCTGGCTACTATGGCCACAAAGGCAACCAATCCACCTGCAGTGCTCTGATTGACGCCAGCCACCTCAACATCACTGCTCTACTGGGATCTAGAATAGGTTTGTAACGTTTTCGTTACGTAGTACTGTGCACTTCAAATATACTCCGTTTGATATCACTAGAGTTATACGTAGTCTGACAAAAGGATTTTACTTGTTACATGGCTGATAATTCGAGATATTGGTGAGTTGTTCTTTATTTTTTCAACATATGTATTGTAACAAAATATTGATGGACTATGATGGTTTTCAGGAAGTGCAACTGGTCAATTGGCGGCCAACACCTCTCTCAACACACCACCAGCTGTTGTACCTCAGATCCCTCCTATGCCTCCATTGAGTCAGCGTCCCAGTCAAGCACCAGCAACAGTAACGTCCCTTGCTCCAGTGTGAAGTCACAGTAGTGGGCAATGTTAATGTAAATAATGACATTGTTATTACTGTTATGGATGTTGTAAGTATTAAGAAGTTTAAAGTGTAAAGTGTAAAGTTTAGTGCTTGATTGCACCCTTCTACAGTTGTAATATTGCAGTGTTGACTGTCAAATCTAGTGTTTCATTGTACCCTAGAACAGTTTAAAAGTGTTTGGTTTTAGGTAAAAAATGTGAAATTTAAATGTTGTAATAAACTGAAACGAATTAATAAACTGAATTCATATTCTATGGACAAATATTGTGTTGTCATCCATACTTTTGTGAAACCCAGTTTAAATTGTATTATCTGATGGACTTTCTGCCTCATGATGAATAAAACAGAAAATGAAGTTCTTCAAAATGAGTTTGTTGCCTTATAGTAATTTAATTGGTAACCGACATTTTCCCCAAATTCCCCATTTAATAGAAAACTGTGGTTTTATCACATGAAAATTATTCATTTCATAACAGTAATAATCATGGGTAAATTTCTCGTGAGGAATATACCGTAATAATGTGGCGGCAAGCTTAAGACCACCGGGCCGTGGCCGCCTACAATGCCCTACATGCTGTATCTTGTGCTTGTATTCCTCAAAAGATTCATTGATATGTAAAGGCGTAACTTAAACCTACCAGTACCTAGTTGTTTGATAGTTTAGGCATGACCATTAGTATTTCAAAAGTTTCAAAATTGATTTTGTAGCATATGCAGAATATTTAATATTTCGGTTTCATTTTAAGTTCAAGTAATATGTCTGTAATATTTCAAAGGATAGAGAAAAATCAACTTTGCAAAATGTTAATTAAAAAACACACAAAAATCTAGCTCTCATATAAGAGATCTGATGGAATTTGTCAAAAGTATGACTTTATGTGTCCTTCATTCAAATACCAGGCATATTTCAATACTAGGCCGTGTTGAAGAAACTACTGTAATAAAAATATCAAAATTATTGTTACTTAGGATTATTAGATTTTTTTTCATTTATTTATTAAGGTTCACACATATAATATGATTAGTGAATCATTCAGTCGTCCAAAAAGCCCAATACCCTAAGTTGAAATATGGATCAGATATGTCCATTCGTTAAGTGTGGGAAACTGAATATTTTACGTAGTTTTGACAATTTATTGGTAGTTTTGACAATTTATTGGTGTAGCCGTGTGAATTCCAATGTATTAGTTGAAACCTCTATTCATTTATCTTAATGTTGTATTTAAAAATATAGTGGGTTATCGACCTTTTAAAAACACCAATAAAACAAGCAATGGAATCTCTCCGTTCCAGAGGGAGATTGCTAGCTTTGCTTCTATCCTGGTCTGTATGTATGTCCGTCTGAAATAAACAGGCTCATAACTCAAAGATTACTTGAGCAATTGCTTTGCAAATTGAATATGGCATTGAATATGTTTTGTTTGAGGAAAACGTACCTCTTAAGAATTTTTGTTTGTACTTTGGCTTACTTTTGACGAACTTATGAGCGTTCGATGTAAATACCTTGTTACAACTTTACAGGGAGATGTATTTGACCTATTATCACTAAACTTCATATGTAGCTTTATTGTACTGCTTGATGTTTATGTACTTAAGTCTGCTTTTGAAAAATTGATATAACATTCGAATAAATCGATTGTTACCACTGTACTGGTAAAGCTATCTGATTATGGTCATTAAACTTTACAATTTTTATCTATTAGTCTCCACAGCTGTATTGATTTTGGTGTACTTTAGCCTACTTTTGATAAACGTATAAGCGTCGTATGTTAATACCTTGTTACCACTCTACAGAGAAGAGTATTTGAGTTATCACCAAACATCATATTTAGCCTCATTCACTGTGTCGTTGCGGTGCGAGTAAATGATGCTCTGAACGGGCGTTACTCGCACCGTGACAACACAATGTCATTGTATGCCAGACTGATTTATTAAATTTCTACACTACTTACGAAAATCAAAAGTTTTGCAACGCAGAATAATTTTCATTCTGATTAGATGTGTTGCCTTTCTACAATATTCTGTATACATGTATACATTTGAATTACTAATTTTACAATTGCTGACCTAAAAAGGGCTGATCTAGGAGGAGAGATTATTGGCGTTTCGGACAACTACTTGTTTGATAATAACAATCTACAACAAGGTGTGCACATGTGATGATTTAAATTTTATATTATCAAATATCTAAGGTATCATACAATTGGGATATGGTACGCCCATTTGGTTGTGGCTCCTATGGCAGAATCCATGCACTTTGCATCCATGTCTGGACGCGTTTACAGTGGCTGGTTCATAGTTTAGATGACGAATATTGACACATTTGGGATTATTGCACAGATGACTTATTTGCATGGCAGCACATGTACCTAACACAACATCCTTCTGAAAAGCATATATAAGCCTGCTACATAACACTTTCTTCGATATAAAGTCTGGGTGCTGCTTAAACCTTATCTGGGGATATCCACCACTATTAGGGCTAATCTGTGACACAAGGCAGTCGTTTCCATCTCGAATAGTTCGTTTCAAAATGTTATCTATCCACATAGTCTTGGTTGAACGGCTGTAAAGTGCTGGATCAAGAATGATACGAGAATAGGGCATTTTATTAAGATTAGTGACAGAAAAATACAATGTAACAATCTAGGTTATGTTATGTTGAGTCTCGTCACGCTCTATTGGCGGGCTGGGGTAAGGCTTCTGGCTATGTAGCTCATGCACCTACCAGACAAGGATTTGCGTGACTGCCCCTCAGGCGCCGAAGCTCCTGAGTACTTGATGTCGTACCCCCGCTGATGCCGCTGTGTACGGAGTGGCCACATGCACACTCCTCAATAAGCAGGACTGTGAGTGAAACCTTGGATAGAACCTAAGAGAAGGTTATTCCAAGGGGTCAAGTTAAGCCTCAGGGCCACTCTACGAGGGGTCAGCATCGGGAGAATGAAGAAGCATAGTGGCCTCAATCAGAGGTCATTGCATCTGGAGGTTTGCTATGACTCACCACCCCATAAGTCCTAATATAAAGGTTGAGGGGATCGATGTGTGCGTAGGTACAGAAAAGAGTGCTAATAGGCTACAAAGGTCAAATTCACCTTTGCGCTCTACAAAGGTGAGGAGTGTGAGTATAGGGAAGATAGTGAAGTTTCGATTCACCAGACACTTGCCAGATAGTAATTGAGTAATATAAGGGCTTGGTTGACCGATACTAATATTAATAACTACCCAGCAGGCACCCTGCAGGCCTTGCACAGATATTTAGCTGAATTACGTCATAACGTAAATCAAAGTTTTAAAAAGTCAGTCTAACGGCAGAGCAAATTACGACCGGTGTATGAGTCAAGCCGCAACCCCAGATAGTGTCTTCCACACATCACTTCCCCCCTACACCCCACCCAAATTCCCCCTAAAATATGTGTGCTCTTTGGTCAAGTTGTGCGTGGGGTAGTCACCCACCTTCAACCCCACCTCACACACCATCTCAACATCAAAATATCAACATGTATGTTGATCTATTTTTCAAACCCAACAATTTTTTCTATGTTGATTAAACGTACCTACATCAACATTGGCTAAACGTTGATCTAACACCATATGCATGGTGGGAGATTGTTCAACAATTGAATTCTTTTTTCTTCTTTTTTTTGGATGGCCGAAACATAGTTCACTAAAACAATTTCTATGACAAATCATAGTGTACAAATCATAGTGGATGGCCAAAACATAGTTCACTAAAACAATTTCTATGACAAATCATAGTGTACGCATCAACTACATGGCCCACTGCCCCCCCCCCCCGGCCCCCTTAACATCCTCTCACAGTCCTTTTTAGGGTTGATATTTCAATGTTTACAATAGCGATCCTACCACCTGGTGCCAGGATCCTAATACATGTAGGTCAAACCATCTCAATGGGTCCTCTCTTGAGTAGAAAACAGCGCCATTTACATTAAAAATCCTAACTTAAATAATGACCACATTGAATTTTGTGCCATACGGTTATGACTTCAAGATATATAGAAAGCATGCAATCGACAATAAATTGACAGCTCACCGTATAGACTTTTCCCCTTTCTGGCAATGTCTCACCAGCGCTCACTACATCTCCTACGTCTACATCACATCACGCATGCTCAAACACTCTCTGTGCAGTTGTCCTCTTTCGGCAGTCTTGTACACAAAGCATCGCGTTTTCCTCGAGCTCGTGGTTACGAAGAATGGCAGCTACAACGCAGCCTCCCAATTTCCTGAGCACAGAATGGCCAGAGTTAGAAAATAATAGTGGCAACGGGAATATAACTGATGTGCCGCCGTATTACATGCGCGTGATTGGGATGTGCGTGGAGAGCTGTGTGATCACGGTTGGACTGTTTGGCAACATCATCCTCTTCCTCGCAGTGCTTCTGGCGCCTTCTCTGAGGACTGCGGCCAACACATTTATAGCTACTCTTGCAGTAAGTCATCATTCATTGGTACACGTATGTCCAATTTCTAATTCTTTGTAATGGAATTCGTTGATGAATTATCAGTCCATATGTGTCTAACTTCCATAGGTTTAGTGTATGACCACAGAGTCTATATTGGGGGGGGGTATAAGGAAATGGGATAAGGGGAAAGGCTGCAAAAAGAGGGATAAGGAAAAGGGCCAAAAAAGAGGGATAAGGGATCTCCAATCAGTGGGATAAGGGAAAAGGCCCAAAAAAGAGGGATAATGGGAAAAGGCCCCAAAAAGAGGAATATGGGATTTCTAGACCCCTTATACACCCCCCCATATATTTATATTTAAGGTCTGTGGTTTGATGCTAACATGCACAAGTAGGGTACAACTTGAAAACTAATCTGAAATCTAATCTAATTCAGTCTAATTTGATCAAATAATTTGTCTTTTCTTAATAAATAAAAGTTTGCGAATGCTCGCTTCTTATGAATAGAGATTCTTTGTCACAAATGTTATTTTCATACATACCCCAAGATACATATACTATCATTGCTTTGAAGTCTTGATATATGGTGTTCATTAAAGTTATTTTTGTGTGTGTTTTTTAATCTCGTCAAACATGTATTTTGAATGAATGTTACATATAATAGCGCATTACAACACTCATCTCAAAATCAGTTTACTGTGCACTGTAATCTTTCATAGATATTTTTAAATAGGTTGAAAGTATTAAATACTACTAGATGAGTATATTATGGTAAATGCACTTTACATTATTGAATTAGGTTACTTTAAAAAAAATCTAATACAATAACTGTTCATCATTGCACTCAATTTCATTGAAAAATTACCGCAATTCAAGCAATACGTTGGAAAATTGTTCCTACTTTGTGTATATGCGTGCCAGTAATATATGATTATACAAAAAGGGGAAATTTCACTTCTATTAACAGCTCTGATGGCGCTAGGTGCAATTGGCTGATTATTACAACTTAAATATTACAATTTACTTCACGATGCTAATTATAATTATAATTAGTGTTGATCATTAATACTTCCATACAGCCACACACGTTGGTCAATTAGACTGGTACTAAGTGGATAACATGCACTTTATGCTCGTTGACCATTCATTCTAAAGGTAACTCACTATAGGTATGTCACATGTTAGAAGGGCACCTAATGACGCACAATGTGTCACGTTTGTCACGGCGTAAGTGTAATTTTCATATGGGGAGGGAACCACGTTCAGTGACGTTCTCTCTATGTACCTACATGTATAATGCATTATACTTTCTTTTCCTCTAATCTACAAATATCAGCTGTTGTTTTAAACGTTTTATGACGTATACGTATTTCTGAATGCTAATATGTTATATACTAAACCTCTTATCTATTTTGACTGGTGGATGATGTAGTTCAAGAGAGTTAATTATTAAACATAAAACATATTTTCATTATTTGAAACTTCATCTCATCTGGTCTATTGAAATGGAATCTGATCTGCATGTCAGCATGGTCAGAGAGCACGTGAATTCGAATGAGCTTTAATTAAATGTCACTACGCAAAATCAATTACTAGATATGTGAGCTTTGCATCCAATTCAGTTTTAAAATGGGATGGAAACTCGCCTGTCGTCTTAATGTTTATAATTTATATCTATCAACACATGACCGTATATGTTGTGGTTGTGTCTGAAAATAAATCTGTCTGATCAGAATCAATTGGAAAGAGAAAGACTTATGTAGTCATGATAAAAACCGGTGCAGCATAAGTTAGCACTAGAGTAATTACAATGTACATGTTTTGTTTGTTTTTGTTTTTTCATTTTTTTTTTCATTCTCAGGTGAGTGATTCACTGCGGCTTCTGATTGGCGGAGGTCTGAACGTGCACACCAAGAGGGTGGGAGGCTGGGTTTTTGGAGCTCATGGATGCTATATATTGGTAAAGAAAAAAAACATATAATACTTATGACGTAATATATACACTTGTCATTTCAATGAATATGAGATGACAACATACTACACTAGCACCGTCCGAAAGCGGCCATTATGACAAACCAAAAATTACCAACCATTGCGATCAACTGAGCTTGGACCTGCTTGTGTTAGAGACGCTACAAAGCCACACGTATGCTATGATTCACGTAGTGGGCCAATACCGTGTCCATGAACAAAGAATGATTAATTGTCCTGAAAATGAAGGATTGTACTTAATCACAGTAACATTTGAATCTATTAGCAAATTGGCGACCTTAACGGATCATAATGGCCGTTATTTTGGTTGGATGTAATGGCCTAATTTGGACGGTGAGCAGAAGTTTTCAATAAATTCGAGAGAAAATTGACATATACCTTCCCATAAAAATATTTCATATAGATTCCCAAATAAGTTTAATCGTTATACACTGCTGTCAGATGGATCACGTTTACATTGTAAGCAACACTGTACTTTTAGAAGCCTTCATAAAATGTACAACCGTTCATCATAATTGCTTATTTATGAACAGGATATTATAATCTGCATGTTACATGTTGTTTTATTGTACTGCAGATGTTCGTGACCATCATGGTGTCGACAGTCAGTCTATTTCACATCATCACGATCACCTTCTACCGCTACATGATCATAGTGTGGCCAGCAAGGTGAGATACATGCACATCACACATGCCTCCAATATTCATGAATATTAGAACAGGGCGACCAATACTGGTCATAAAAAGACACCGTTTATTTACATGTAAAGCAATGCACCAAACTAATATTTTGAAAATTACAATCCTAATCATGTTGTTTCTATTTTTTTCATCGTTTTTCAGGTACACGAGGCTGAAGTCTTGGCGCGTGGTGTTGAGCATCGTGGCGGGGCTGTACGTGCTGCCCGCCTGCCTCACGGCCTCGTCCCTCCTGCCCCGGGTGAGTACATAAAGTATATTTTCAGTTCATTAAATTGACTGTTGTTTGAAGTTGTGTGTGTAAATTTTTTTTTAAATATTAATATATGAGTATACAAACTTCTTAAAAAACAAGACACATGCCCAGTTATTCACAACATTTTTGTTCGTTTTATTTTTTATTTGTCAGGTAAGGAGCGAGGATTACTCCATGAACATTTAGTATTGAGCTTCAAAAATATATATCATCGTGTGCAAATTATCAAAGATATGAAGAACTGCCCAATGTTATTTTCATTAATAGACAAAATTCACTGGTTTTGAATTTTCATTTAAACAGATAGTACTTAATTGATAAATGTAGGTATTGTAAAATGGAAGGGAATGCCAGTTATATTTTACTAACTATTTTATGAGTACATTCCAATGTGCCTGTGTTAATATATAGAAGATTTTACCAAATAACATCAAAGCAGCCAAAACGTATTATATGTTACATATGAATATCTATTCAATAATTATTGTACAGAAAAATATGATTAATTAAGTTGACACGTAATTAGTATGTATTTTATCATTGCTTTCCTTTTTTCTTAAATTGAGTTGTAACACTGTTAGTATATTACACAAAAACGTTTAAATATTGTTTAAATAAACAATATAGTAGAACATACACATGGGGCGGAACTTGATATGTACTCCACATTTTTCCGACCCCTGCCATATACTACTGTAATTCTAAATATTCTAAGGATTTCAAAATTATTGTTAATTATGTGCATTCTATATCGTAAATTTTATTTGTAAATATGGCAAAATAAATAAATAAATAAATAACTATATTTTGCAACTTGATACGATATGGAGTACTCTGACAATATGATTTCTTATTTCATGATTTCGATTTACAAAAAATATCTTTTTAAAGCCCCCCTACAGTATAGTTTATGAATTGATTGCCTATCATTTGAAAAAAAAATCCTGGGATGTGCAGAACATGTGAAGGGGAGAAGAAAGTATGATTATTAATTCTACCTTGGTAGATTTGAACCAAAACTATACCAAAAAGAGTGTGTTTTCAAATAATTGTTGTTAGAATGTCACTGTATTCCTATGGCTGGCAGTTTTGTATTTTCTGTATAAAGCCATTCAAGTTTGTTTTTTTTTCAGACTACGATTTTTTTTTAATTATAATGAATAACATTTGCACAAAGTGTGTTATTACAGAATTAAAAGGCCATGGACAAGGTGTTTATATCACAGACAGGAAATTTGGGCAAAATAGGTTTGAACTAGAATAACATTTAGAAATAAAATCAATTATTAGAAGGAAAGAGGCATTCGGGAGATGTGTACATAATCCTGTATCAACTGTAGGATATAATTCAAAATCTACTTCTAGATTCACTACATTCGTAATTCTATTCTAAAATAGCAAAATATATTTGTTTAACCCTCATCAGTACATCAACCAAAACACCTTTATTAGTATAATAGGGGTCCATGTGGACGCCACTCATTTCATGTAATTTTCTTTTCAATTCATGATCTTTCTGTGATACCAATACATTCTTATGATAATTATGACTGTGCCAAATAAAAAAGGAGAGTTATGCTTTTAATATATACATATTTTATTAGGGCAAATTATCGATCAACCCTGTGTTCTCTGTACTCATCTTGTCTGGGGTACATGCGGACCCCAATAAAATTGCTTTTGCATTGGTCCTTATGTATAAGCAAATGAAATAGTTTTCATTCTTGATAATGGCAAGATATGAGCTGACTACTTTATTAAAATGACTTCAATCAAATTTTTCTTCATTGCGCCCTGCATTTTCTGTTCTCTACGTGTGTGGGGTCTGTGCGGACCCCAATCAAATATTTTTTATGTACATCCTAATATTTAACCAAATCAAATAATCTTCGGTCCTGATAAAGGCAAGATGTAGGGTGACAACTTTTTAAAAGGAAAAGAAGAAATTCTGTGCAAAAAATAAAAATGTATCACAAAAAGTATACCCCTGGGGTCCGAACGGACCCCGACTATTGATTAGGGTTAAGTATTGTTATTATTATATGAAGCAAGTTGTCTTGAAAGTAATGGCAAAATGCGGATTATGTTGTCGCAAACAAAGGTAACTACATCATGTAACTCTTATATTACATACAATATGGATTGGTTTCATTAAAACGATTGACTGTATTAAATTTCTATACAAAGCCCCATCCAAAATACATAACTAGATCAAAAGTGTTCAAAGATATTTACTGATAGATATGTACTTTAAAGTTAAAAACTTTATAAATTTCTGGAGAAAGCTTCAGAATGAATTTACAGCAGTAACAAAGTATGTAATCAGCCACAAGTGCCACTGTCTATATGGCATTGGCGTCGTAATGCTAAATATTGATGTGCCAGCAGCAAATAGAACATAGCACCAAGTAGACTTTGCTGCTGATTAAATATTGATTCATGACTGTGCATTCAATACAAGGTAGAATGTTGAAATTGGGCCATAAATTGCCCTGTAGAAAGCACACTTTAAATTGGCAACGTGCCCAAAATCGACTCGCTTTGGTGTTGCCCCATATCTCATAGTTGTGTAAAGTTTGAACAAAATCGGTTGATTGGTAAATGCTCTAACTTGTACACAGACATACATACTGACACACAAAAAAGAACGAAACACAAGGCTTTCGTTCAGCTGCTGAAGCGACGCAATAACACACGGACAGTCAAGGACAACAATGAATTTAGATATTTTTCAAAATGTCTTCAAATTACTCTGCTTAATCTAATTGCTAGTGGTTTCCTACACGGCAGCCGTCACTGATTGCAGGTGTTTGCGCTGGCCGCACCGCCCGAGTACGGCGTGAACATCGTGTACGACATGCGCCAGCAGACGTGCATCATCAAGGACGGCCGCAACAACTCCATCGCCGGCGTCATCGGTCAGTGGTACACAGCACGTCACCCCTCACACACTCTCCACGCTTTTCCGTGCGTAACTCTCTAGCCCCCCACAAGCATAAGCATTCTTCTCTTATTCTTTTTTTTTCTTCTTTTTTAACTACCGCTGTGTTTTCTCCAGGCATATCTCTAGTTCTCTTGCAGGTATAAAAGTTATCATAGTAGTCATGGTTCTACAGTTAATTACGCGATGCATCCCACAACCAAGAAAATTAGCTACGTTGACATGGAAACCACCCTGAATATAACAACTGCACCCCCTTCCCGCTTGGCTCACCTTACCGCCGCCACCGTGTACTGTGACACTTACCAACATTTATTATCAGACCTAAGTGATCTGACCCTAGTTTTGCTTTGAACCTTTCTGTGACGCCCAATATTTGCTCTACAGCGTGGTTTTGCTGGATTTTCTTTCTGTCTAAATTTCGATGGAACAAACTCCTTAACAATGGCAGATCCAGATTTCTGGGGAAAGGGGATGCACTTAAAGGGATTTTATGAGTTTCGTACGCGCGATCGATGACCCTATGAAAATGAAGTATTTTGGTGGGGGAAAGGGGGGGCTCCCTCTGCGCCCCCCCATCTGCGCCCCCTGGATCTGCCTATGTTCTTAACTAGAAGGCTGTTGATATTCTGCCATTCTCATATAAGGCTCTTTCCAATTTTCATCGACTAATTATATATGTGTTTCTTTTCTTTCTTATTGCACATTCAGTCATCTCTAGGGATGAATCCACGTATGACTATGGTTCTAATGCATTATGAACAGATACCTGTAGTTGTAACTATAGGCACCCACCTGAATATATTTGGGCAATTCCTAACTCTATTTTGCCATAATACGGTTTCGTGGGTTGATAGAAGTGTCAAAGATTTAACATTTAACACCATTTATTGATAAATTTCACAAATGCAGTAAAACCCTTTGTTACAGGATATACATAAATGTAATAAAACCAGAATAGTTTATTTACAGGACATAAATTACATAAAATGTTACTTTATATGTCCCAGGCATCGTCAATAAAGTTTTTTTTAAAAGCACACCGAAAAGGTCACTTGCTTTGGTAACTTAAAATGCAATAAATAATATAAAAATTCGTTTAAAGATTGTAGTAAATATTGTCATTAAAAAACCTCGCTCCACATATGTTCAGGAGCGATATACAGAAGAACTGTTAACATTGCATTTAATTAAGCGACTCACACGCGCATCCCTCGATGACCTCCATGCACCCAGCTGCGCATTAGCCTAACCACATACAATATAATCAGAAGATGATATTGTCATAAAACAGTCAGAACATAATATTGCCATAGCATTGTTTTCGCAACACTAATAGCGATGGCATTGGCGTCAACTTTGTATGACAGTATGACTTCTATCATATATTATGCCAACGGCACAACCGCAGTGCGACGACTTTGGCAGTACGGTTTTGTTTCAGGTTTGCGGTGTTTGGATTTTAACCCATACCGTTATATGTATATTTACTGGCACACTGTTGTCTAGTGAAGCCGTACAGTGTCAGTACTGTGCCATACCCATAACGTGTTGTCTTAAGCGAGGGGCACATTCCACCTTGCGGGGTGGTCGCCGCAAGGTGTCTTGAGGTCTGCGGCGTCTACGGCGTTTTCCGCACGCATTGACAAAAATACAATTGTGGGCACATCAGCACGGGCTCCGTGCGTTATGAGTGCGTCGACACAGGGAGTGTGAGGTGGTCGTGCGATCAACATGCATCAAACGTGCGTTGTACTCACGTATAACTTACGTTCTACGCACCGTGTGATTACAAAAGTACGGGAGCCGCACGTTCATGGTACAGGGAACGCACGGTCCCAGTACTGTGTCTGTGCCGACAACGTGCTGGTAAATCCTCTCTGTTTACCGTAAGGTCTCCGCAATGTCTCCTTGCGGTTAGGCCATGACGTAGGGTGGTCGTAGAAGAAGTTTGACATGACATTAACACTCTCGGATCTTTACGATCTCCGTGCGTTTTGGTCGTAGATTGTCTGTAGACCCACCTTGCAGTGGAATGTGCCCTAGGCATTAGGCAGTATAGAGACAGTAGTGAGAGTTTGACATGTCAGACTTGCTTCTGCTACTGTCTCTGTACTGCCTTGGAAACACACACACGCACGCACGCACACACACGCACGTACGCACGCACGCACACGCGCAATTTTGTCATACTGAATACGGTCTCCACGTGGTTTTAGAAATAGAGAGACAATAGAGAAGCAGTACTGGCGGTTGTGCAGTAAGCTTTAGGTAAATTATGTCAATCTGTATAGGGCACACTCAGCAGCACTGCTTCTCTACTGATTTGCTATACCAAAAACCCAAGGAGACCTTTGTGATCAATGGATTCGATGCATTTAAAGGCAGTACGGAGACAGTAGAGGACGTTTAAAACCTCCTCTACCGCCAAGTGAGTAGTGGCCTATCCTAGGTAGGCAAGAATGAAGCCAGTACGCGAGACCTCGGTCTCCATTTATTGAGTCAGTACGTTTTACCTGCCTATGTACGTTATTGCGTGCCCTATAGACTCGCGGGTATGAAAAAACTGTACTGTCAAAACGACCACACAGCCGGTTGTGACCTAGACTCTAGTGATTTGTAGAAACCATGTTCCCCCGGTCGATAAGAATTCTACGACATAAACGTGACTTCAACACTACATATAGAGTAGATCCTAATAATATGATCATCGTTGAGTCTCAAAGTCCCTTGAGAATTTCATACTGGGTTGGTGAGTATTCAGGTAGCTGACTATCTTTTTTTCTTCTGTCACACGACAATTGAACGAGATACACAATGAACTTGGTGGACGCGCAGCGGCAATCAGCTGGCCAATAAACCACACGTAATGCCGCCGCCGCAACTAACGAGACCACAAACAGGCTGTATGCTGTATGTAGTACTATGTACGGCTAATCACGTAACAAATAAAGTGCGCAGTAGTGGCTGGAAACAAGAGACAATGGCAGCGCAACGCAATAGGCCTCCCTCTACGGGGGTTGAGGCTGTAGCGTTTGCTTACAGCTTTTATAGAGGAATGAGAAGTTTGTAATTACACCTACAGCAAGTAGTGTACAAAAATATCACGCAATTTTATTTTCCACTGTGTATGATGACAGTTATAAGTGGTAATTTAAAAGCCCTAGTGTAACTGCAGACAGTACAAGATCACATACATGTTGTGTTGGATGCAATTCATATTTCAACATGCAAAAATGATAGACGAAACGGACTTCTCAAAACGCACAATAATGGTAGCTTAAGCGAGGGGCACATTTGGCCTTGCGGGCGTCTTTGCCCCAAAGGCGTTTTGAGGTTTGCGGTATCTAAGGCGTTTCCCGCATGCAGTGACAAACGTACAGTTATGGGCAAATACGCAAGGGCTTTGTTCGTTATGAGTATGTCGTCAAAGCGAGGCTGGCTGGTCGAGTCTAAGAACGCACGGCCCCAGTACTTTGTCAGTGCCGACAACGTGCGGGTAAATCCTCTGTGTTCAACGTAAAGTCTCAGTACTGCCTTCTTACGGGCAGACCGCCGCTGACAGTGGTCGCGAGGAAGTTTAGTATACCAAACTTCTTCTACGGCCACCCTACGGCCTTAAAAATGCTGCGTTTGTCGCACTTAACATTATCGGATCTTTACGATCCCCATACGTTTTTGGTCGTAGACTGGCGGTAAACAGCGATTGCGGCGTTATGTGCCCAATGCATTAGTGTTACCTTTACTTTTTACTCTATCTAAAGTTCTCATGCAAAGTTGTTCCGGTGAGCCGTAGGGTTATCTTTGTTGGTGTGTATCAATCCTAGGGTACAGCCTGCAGTCGGTCGTTTTTACAGTACTGTGGGTATTTTCCAGGTCTTCCATTTCTACGTAGCCTTGTTGACTGTGCCAGCTACTTTCTGGGTCCGTGTTGCGTAGTACCTACCAGTCCTACCTATGGCCAGGTAACTTTGATTGGCCGTAATTGACCATAGAGAAAGTTTGGCATGTCAACCTTCCACTACAGTCTCCGTGCTGCCTTGGCAGACATGCTTTCTCCGTACTTTCATAGCAATGATCCCCACGGTTTCTATAAGTTTAAAGCAGCAGAGAAGCAGTACTGGCGTTTGTTCCCTTGGCTAAGTGTGTGTTGTGCGCGTGCGTACGCACACGTGCACCCCTTGGTGTCTATGCGTGTTATTGTTTTTGTTTTTAATAATACAAGTTTGATTAAGCATAAGAAAAGATGACATGTGACATGTGTCCCGTGTAGAGGACAGTCACCGCTCTGCACTTAAAAGAACTCACCTAGTTTGAAACCAACACCCGAGGCTCAGTTGGTTACCTAATCTGCCGCCGGGGGTCCATGTGCCAACACCACGTGGCCTCTCTCTGCTATAATCTTCAGAGATTGATGGGTGCAGAACATTCACACATACAGTCTAAACGAAAAACATTGACCTCGTTCACAACACGCATTAAGAAAATTGTCACCTTTTCAGTTGACGCTTCAAGTTGCATTCACATTAACTCCAGTTGCATGAATAAACCTCTAAGTGCATGACACACGACATGAAAGACACGCCAAGCTCTTTCACGTGAGTTACATAAGAGCTACAAAATAATCATTATGACACATACACATTTGAATGTAGAACTGTAGATATACTGGCAACGGCAAATAAGTCACTTGTCAATGGTAGATCCAGGTTTTTGGAAAGGGGGGGGGGGCGCACTTACGGAATTCCTTCGGTTTCATACGCGCGATCGATGGCGGACATGCCGAAAACCCTACAAAAATGATAGTATTTTGGTGGGAAAATGGGGGGGGGGGGTGCGCGCGCCCCCTACGCCCCCCCTGGATCTGCCTATGCTTGTAGGCATCGACTCACAGACATTGATTAAAAATCGTCGCATCTAATGTTTCATTTGATGGTACCATACAGGTGATCAAATATATGATGGTTTACCAGAATTGTAATTCTATTAATCTATGTTACTTATTTTTCTCTCTTCTCCTCTCTTCTCTTAAGCAAGCAAGTTCCTATTTTTCCATTTTGCACATTTCCTTCCAAATGGAAGAATGTCTTAAATTCCCTATTGTGGTAGGAACTCGTTTGCTGGAGAGGAGAGAGATACTTAGAATTGAAAACAAATATCATAAACAAGAATGATCCACTCTAGCTGGAGTATGTTTCCAAAGTGAACCAGACACGTGTGCACTGCGTCATCGTGGTGAAAAGAAATAAATGTGTTTATTGGTTAATTCACTGTCTTTAAATGTATATTCGGTTCATCCTGGGTTGTATTATTATTTATTTCAAGAATGGCTTAAGATAAATATTGAAACCTACATTTTTTTTCTCTGCGGCGAGGCTTTCAGATGTCCTGAAGAGGCCTCTGATATATAACTATTCTCATTAAAAATTCTGCTCAACCACAGGCTGTAAATCTATATTCATCACAGGACTGTGATGAATATAAATGAGGTCAAATGGTCAATCCCAGCTGAGTATCAGATGGGTGTGGCGGATTCAACCAATCAGGTTGTAGAATTTGAACAGGTCACATAAAGTGATAAATCATGTTAATCCACTCTCGGGCAAAACATTTCAGAGGTCAATTTGCTTGGCATCTGATACTCAAAGTGGGCTTTCGCTGTTTTCTCAGCAACTTCGTCGGCCGCCTCCATGGTTGTCATATGACAAACCGAGGTTTTCATTCGGCCGGAAGAAGCTGTTGGGACTACCATAAAAGAGCAAAATTTAGGTTCCAATAGGTGTCTTAAATCATTCTTTAAATCATTGTCTTTGCATCAAGCGAAGTTCGGTTGGCAGCTTTTCATGTGTTTAAATTGCACGCCATGTAAACATATGCATGTGACATGATGACTGTATCAGATGTGTGTGTGGATGTTTGCTGCAGCCCTGTACGCGGCTGTGGTGGTAGTGCTCACCTACCTGTACGCGCACATCTGGCGCGTGGTCAAGCGCAGCTCGCAGTCGCTGGTCAGCCACGGCGCCGTCCTCACGCCCGCACAGCGCACGCGCATCAAGGTGAGTGCCCTGCCCCATGGCGAGGCCTGCCCGGCAGGTGGGTCTCTATTTGTTTCAGCTAATCATCCGGATTCACCTTTTTCTCCAATGGTTTGACACTGAAGTGAGGTGGTATGCCCCGCTACCTCATTTATTTAAATGGTTGCACTATCGGGGAAACACTGAGAATAACTAGAAATTGGATTCAGTTCTGTTCTGTAGTGACCTACCTTTGGTGTATTGTACTGTACATGTGTATCTGGCTGTGTGATTTGGCTGTGTCTACCACTCTCTCTCTCCGGCCGCCCACTTGCCTGCCTTTTGGAGATAACGACGTGAGGAACCCATGACTTCTTTTCTCAAACTCAGACTTAATAAACTACTGTACCTTTCTGTTGTCCCTGTCATAGATACAATGTTTCGAAAGCTAGTAATCTAACACGTTAAAATGTAAACTCAACCCGTCCTCCTATTAGGGCCTACTCATATTGTTTAATCAGAGATTGGCGCACACACGTTTACAAAAGAGATTGCTAGTGATTTCCCGTTCCATGTCTAACAGGTGTGTGGTGTATCTTTATTTTCTTAGTGGCGTCCTTCTCCATAACACAATATCAATGCTACAATTCTGAACGCACCGGATGCCGCCTGAAAGGTGTTGCATGAACTTATTCAAGGACCCAGCTGGGCTTTCCATAAAGACCTGCTGTGTAAATGCTAAACAAGTGTGTAGTGTGCTCAATTAAAAAGTCTGTCATTTTTCTGTACAAAGCAGTCAACAGAATGAGAAATTTCCCGTGTACTCATTAAAAACTCGTACAATGATGCTGATAAACCTGTATTCGGTGAAATGCATGACGGTCCCGTTGATTAGATATGATAAGTTTCTGTTTGCCAGTCGAGTGCAGTTAGAATCATCTTGAGAAAATTGTTCACAATTTTGGTCACGTATTGCTTTTGTATGTGTCAATTACACACAAAGCGCTTATTAATTGGGCACCGGCCGACGGTAAATGGGACATTAGGCTGGGGAGTAGAAACAGGAACCACGTCCCATTAGCCAACAGCCTACTGAGCGCTTAGCACACCATTTGGATGTGCACCCATAGAGTTGCAAGCATCAGATGTAGGGTGAACACCAGTTTATGTGTATTGGCAAATTGGTGATAATCACAAAATAGGGTACTGTGCTCTATTTCAGACGAGACTGTAACACATAATCGTGTCTGGGGAGAAATGATTGTAGTTTGTGGACAACGCGCATGCGCACTATTGCACATATACACGGAGATGATCCAAAACCATGAGAATAATCTGTTGGGAAGTGATCTTATTTTGTCGCACTAATGAGGTTAAATGAAGTGAGGTGCGACTCTGAAAAGGGATGGCTCCTTTACCGTCTCGAAAAGGAAACACGGGTCAGATGGGAATGATAATCAAATGCATGATGAAATATTACGAAATATATTTATATGAGCGCTAGCTACCTAGCTATAGATGAGGTTGCACAGTCACCCACTAAAGCCTAGGGCACAACCGGCAGTGCGGACATTTTGGCAGTACGTTTTTCGTGTCTGCGTGACCACGGTATATAATAGGTTTGATGTACTGGCGCTGTACAGCCTACCTACGATCACACAACTAGTTATTGGAGTATAGAGAAAGTTTGGCATGCCCTAGCTTTTGTACACGTACAGTAGTTAAGAACTGTGAACGCCCACTCGGTGACCGTGTGCTTTCAGCGTGAGTACGACCTGGCGCAGAGCATGGTCATCATCCTGGGGGTGTTCATCCTGCTTCACCTACCCGGCCCCATCGTCTACGAGATCCAGGTCCGAGGCGACGTCAACAGCGTGCCGTTTGTCGTAAGTATACGCTGCTCGGCGGGTTGCAATTAAACGCCGTGGAATGGCAATCGGACACGATCGGATGGAGTCTCTCATGTTTGCTGAAACTCAAACTCTACACTCAGCGAGATATTATCTGACATATGACCCCCACTCGTCTTATAGTCGTTCATATCACTGCCAGGATTCGTTTTATTAGGATATAGTGTCACATCACCATACTGCACTATTATAAAGAAATGGGCGGACAGAATACTGAGGTAAAAGGTGTCTGTGTGAAATAAGATGACGTTACTCACCAAGACGTAAAATGAAATCTTAACTTTTCTCCGAATCATTGTTATTACTGTTTTAAAACATTTCTGGGAAACAGTTGCAATCCAGTTGTGTACACAAATGAGCATATTTTAAGAACAAAAATTAAAAGTCATAAATCAAATAAGTTTATAGGTTAAATAGGTTAATAATAATATGTAAGCTGTACCCGTGGATTTTGTGCCCGTGCGTGTTTTCAATGTGTGTGTATTTTTGGACATTCATGGCTGTAAGTGTACATTGGCGCTGAACGGAGCATAATTGGCAAATGCACGATTGTTACCTGGCATTTTTTGACATCTCTGTCATTTTGACTTGATTTTTATTGTACTTTCCTCTTCTTACGATGCCCTTTGCTAGATTTGTTATTCGTCACATTTTACATTTTAGCGGGTTGTTTTTCTCGTCTTAGTAAAAAAAAAAAACAAAAAAAAAAAAAAAAAAAAAAAACATAAAGTAAGAAAGGTAAACCGTTGTATATATTCTCTTTTATTTAAAGGATACCGGTGTAATCTATATGTTCTTATGTTCTATCTATACGCGGTGGAATTTTATTAAAGCTCCCAATGTTGTACTGCAAGCGCCACCGTGGCCCAATGGATAAGGCATCGGCCTCCTACGCCGATATGCTACAAAGTGTGTGTAGCATTGGAGTAAGCCGGGGATTGCGGGTTCGAGTCCCGCCGGTGGTTAACATTTTCATTTAATCGATCTTATTTCAAATTCACGGGTACATGTGTACATACATTTATTTTATGTTTAATTATTTTTATTTTTGTTTTAGGAAGCTTTGATTCGTACTTTTGTAAAATTTCACGCGACATCCCTCCACCCCCCAATAATGCAATGTGTACTGGTTAAATGTTTGTTGCAATCTACGTATGTTCATATGAAAGAATATTCTAACTAGTACGAAAGGTTGTCATCCATTTATTATTCATTAATATGATGCTTTGCTTTCCAGTTGATCGGTTTAACATGCTAAAATGGTGAATATATATATCATTGTGTCCACGCTATGATTGCCAACGGCTCGGTGGCCAAGTGGTACGGCGTCTGTCTCGTAAACAGAAGATCCGGGGTTCAAACCCCCGTCGGGCCTTCATTTTGATATCATTAAAAAGGGGGAGGGGGAGGGGTGGTCCTGTAAGATTTTGAGATATTCCTTTGGACTATACATACCGCCAATTATATTCAGGATGGAATTTCTTCTTCTTTGCAATCATGATAATCTAGTATCAAGATACCATTTGATTCAGTGATTATGAGCAATGCTTGTAAAAGAACTTGACACACACACACACACACACACACACACACACACACACACACACACACACACACACACACACACACACACACACACACACACACACACACACACACACACACACACACACACACACACACACACACACACACACACACACACACACTGAAGCGTACATTTTGTTTCACACACACACACACACAGTTTGTAACTAACTTCAGCACACACACACTAACTAACTAACACACACACACACACACACACACACACACACACACACACACACACACACACACACACACACACACACACACACACACACACACACACACACACACACACACACACACACACACACATTCGTTACATGTATAACTAACTAACTAACTAACTAAAATAACTAATTAAATAACTAACTAACTAACTATGTTTGTAACTAACTAACTAACTAACTATGTTTCTTGTATGTATGTATGTCTCCGACAAGCTAGAGCTTTTAACCGTTACACCGATTTCGTTCAAACTTTACACGACTATGAGGTATGAAGCGACACCAAAGTGATTCGATTTTGGCCGCTCTGCCAATTAAATTTTGCTTTCTAGAAGGCTTTTATGACATTTTTTAATGATATTTAATGCACTTGGCCAGCAAGAAAAAAAATCCATATTCCAACCAAGCAGCAAAATTGATTATTGGATTTGAAACTGATATTGATTATCATCTTGTTATTCAGTACTATTGTATGGTAACACAAAATGAATAAATAATACTGATCTTTAGAAATACTGAGTATGGACTGCAATATTGAATACATGTAATATAATGCTGGAAAAGTTACAAATACCTAATCGTGAAAAAAATAATGAATTGTGAAATTATGCCCAATGTAATGATAAAGAATATTGTTAACTCCAAAAGTTCACGATATTAAAGAATATCTAGCAACATATTTCCATGGTGGGCGGAAATACTTTCAGCCACGGCGGAAACTCCCTAAGTGGGAGAAACTGGCGGAAATTCAAAATCTCTATCATTTTTGTCAATATTTCACAAGCAGGTGTTTCTTTAAACCAAATACATATAACACCATATATACGCTTTTAGTGATAAAATAGCACATATAACCTCACATATAATATCTCGCTGTCCCATGATCACGAATAGTAACATTTCATTCATAATATGCGTGCTTCACAATGCTTAAATTTGCTAATATATTCTAAACCTTGTATGCCACTTATATATCTCTAGCACGCATGTTCATGGTACGTTTACGGTAAGTGCAGTTCGACACCGCATCGAAATAGTAGAGCTACCACCTCTTACGCTGATCTTAGTTTCACTCTGCGTCATTAGATCAACTGTTTATACAAGTACAGCTAAAATTTAACATTCGTGCACTCTGACATTAATGTGATAATAAAACGTTAGGTCCGAGCGAGGATCGAACTCGCGACCTTCTGCGTGTAAAGCAGATGTGATAACCACTACACCATCGGACCGACTTTGTATAAATACATGCATATCTAAGAAATAATTAAAAAAAAAACTTCATGTCTACTATCCTTACTGGTAAATAAACCGTTATATCGTAAATAAAATATGTCGTATTTACATTAAAAATAATTTTGGTGAAAGAGCGTGAAGTAATATAGCACTGAGTTCGAATGAACGCCAAGCTCTCAAGCTTCACCACGTAAAACGGATGTGGTAATTTTAAATACATGTGAAAACGTTGCATGGTCCTAATATTGTAATATTGACAGTTTTATGTTTATTTTTGGACCCAGGTGTTGTGGCTGGGTGATGTCCTGCGCATGTGCGCCAGCAGCACCAACTGGGTAATCTACGGCCTCAATAACAAGCAGTTCAGAGAAACCTACAAGTACGTCACAATCTCAGCACATCGGATTCTCATATGATTCATGATTGTGATATTGTATCTAGTGATAAAGCGTGATAAAAATATGCTTCCTGGAATAAGATATTTTAAAGCCATCCTCAAAAACCCGCTTTACACATAGGTGAATGCGTTGAATGCGTTCACACAAATTGGTTCTAGTACGTACTGGGACGACCTTCAACGCAGGGAAAGAATGTAAGTTACGATGACTTACTAAGTCAAACGAACTGTTAATTGTGATGGGAATGGTCTGACGCAACTAGACGCATCATAACTAGTTCTAACGAAGTTTAACCAAAATTCATCCACCAGTGCACGTACGGGGGGATTCGCTTATGTGTAAGGCGGGCTTAAGCTTGCTGCGGCAAACATGAGAGCGTTACGCATTTGTCTTTGCTGTTACAGAAAGATAATCAAGGGGAAGTTTTCAATGATCTATCCAAACGTGGACTCAACAGCGACCCGCTCGAATAAATCTAAAACACACAAGTCCGCAGCACCGGGAGGGTCAGCCAATGGTAGCACCGAGAACACAAGTAGACCTCCAGCCGTTCGTGGGGTGAGGGTGGCCCCACTGAGGGTCATGCCCTACACGGCCAGCGTGGCAGGCGGACGGCGGGGGCCGCTCACTGCATCAACAGAAGTAACGCACATGTAACGGGATTGAAGAGACCACGCAGGATCTACTTGAGATGTCTGATCGGACATAATTGATTGAGCGAACACCGACATGTCATCAACGAGTGACTCGACATCTGTCTTAATAGTCATGTCCAATAATTCAATGTAAGACTATGTTGTCATTTCGTTGTCGGTTATATTAACATTAAAACAGCTGAGAAAAAAAGAAGAAAAGGAAAACAAACATAGTTAATTCCTGCATTGCTGTGCTACATGTATTAGAATCATGGTTACTTGTTCTGTAAGTTATGTTCGCCATTGTACGCCAAGTGGTGGCTTCTAGAATGTGGGATACTAGCGCTACAGACTTTCCCGTTTAGATATCAACGTTGCACATACTTATTTTTGTTTGTTTGATTCATTTTTGTATCTTTGTTAGTTAACTTTGTTTCGTTCTCACGTGAACGCTCCTGCTGATGTCTACAATCTGTGAACTGCAGGCGTCCAAAAACACCCAATCACCACTGAACTGTGAAAATAGTTGTCAATTGTGTTCGAATATTTATATATATTTGTATGAAATCTGACACTAAAAACACCGTGGATATACATTTTTTGCTGTATGCTGCAGTTTGTAAATCAAATATTTAATTGTTACAGTTTGGAGCAGGCCACATTGTATTTGTCATGAAGGCACGTGCAGTTTCCGTTTTTAATTTTGATGATGGCCCTTTACCACACGCTCTGTTCAACATAAAACTTACCATGATATTAAGATAGATACAACTGATTTGTAAACGTCAGTAAAAAGCCTCGTATTAAGGGAGTTGCATGTTGTGATGCGCGTGAGGACTGTCGTCTGCCGCGATGTACACAACGCAAACGGATGAGACTGGTCGGCGGCGGTGAGCAACTCAACATGGCGGCGGCGGCGGCGGCCAGTCGTGCTGCTCGTCATACACGTGACTGCAAACTCGGCAATAGTCAGAGGAAGAAATGTGAATGCTTTGTAGGAGAGAACACGCGCGCTGTATATGTTATAATAGAATATAAAGTTGCTTATCCATCTAAATGTAATTGTTTTGTTGTTGTTGTTTTTTCATTATGTGTTAATGAGTGTTGTAAACAAAACACGTGTTGCTTGTTTTCCCTGGAACTGATAATGCAAACAGCACCGAGCAACCGTTAGCTAACTTATCATTTCTAAATGATAAGACTGAGTAGTCTCACATATTTTCAATGCAAAAGTGAATACGCTTAGAAAAATGTACAACCATTATTATACTATATAATATGAATATTAATAATGCAAAGTTTACCTCTGAAATTAATGTAATTGAAAAAGTCAGGTCCGAGCGAGGATCGAACTCGCGACCTTCTGCGTGTAAAGCAGATGTGATAACCACTACACCATCGGACCGACATGTGAAGAAGTGTTGCAAATGTAATTAATATCTAATAAACTTCTCATGTTTACAAACCATAAATATAAATAAACTGTTGTGTTATGTCGTGATTAGAATCTGTGTATGCAGAATACGACATTTTTTAACAAACAAAATCTTTTTTTTTAATGATGAGTTGTATTTAATTATAATGTACACGGATAAAGAATACCTTACAACGCACAGCGTCCAGGTACATATATCAAAAGTTTCCTCTGCATAAAATGCCATCAACGTGATATATGATAGGTGTGCATCGCAGAAGATGAACATTGATTTGTATTTCAGAATATGGGGGTTTCCAAACATTGAGTGGCTAATTCTCACTCTACAAACAAAGGGCAATGCCTACTAGTAGAACGAACTGATACTCAAGGCTCAACTAGGACACTTTTGATAGGTATCACTATGAATGTTTCACACGTAACACGAATTCTAATGTGTTCTTCTAAAACTTAGTCCATGAGTCCCCGTAGAGCTAATGAACACGTCTCGTGCACAGAGCGAGGGGAGATGCTCTTAACGTCTTCCGAGGACAGCCGTATGTTTTTGGAGTAGTCAGTTGATTCGGTAAGCACGTGCTAGCAAGTAACACGTCATTCCGATGATGTCTCATAAAAGTACAATATAGTTGAAATACGTGTGTATCCAGAGCTGGTGTCGTTATGTTCATCAGAACGCAACCTCCTGCAATGCTATGTTATAAGCAAATGGCTTGTACCTTCCGCACGTCGTGTTTGGAAAATATTAGACTTTCAAAAGACCTTATATCTAATAGTTTTTATCTCTATTATTACATAAGCCACTCGTGTCAACCATATATTGAGTGCAAAGATAAAGAGCAACTACAATTGTGACAGCCTCTAGCTCTAACAGATATAAAATCTTTTACGAAACCCTAGGCATTCCACTGATATTAAATATGTAGCCTCAAACATCCTGCCCTGTTATAGCCTTCAAAACCACTAGCAACAGCTGCAGAAGCAGCAGAACATGTATGCATGGGTGATCAGGTAAGGGTCAGCCAAGACACTGCAGCAGCATGCATGGGTGATCAGGTAGGGGTCAGCCAAGATATTATGTATGTATACTTGATGTGTTTCTCAGTTACTTTTACATGTATGACGTAGTTTCTTTTTACCAAAATGGATACACCTCCAAATAATAGTCCCCAAAAAGTTAACTACAGTACACGAATAAAAACAAATAAGGATGTCAGCTTCATTATCCATGATCAGATAACAATAGAGTATCAAATAAACAAACTATTACTAAACAGAACATCACCAAACACTCCCCAATATAAATAAACAGTACCACATGCTAAAGCTTCGGTTACTAACTGGGGCTGGCTCATGTGTGAATTAATGAACCAGAAACACATTACAAATAAACAGTACCACGTGCTTAAACGGGAAAATACCCAACTACAGCTGGACTGCTGTTTCTAAAATAGAAGCCATGTGCTTTTAGTAAATGGCGTCACTTTAGCAAAACTCTTTGCAAAATTGACGTCATACAGAGGCTTTTAGAATAGGCCTTAATGTCAGATCATTTAAAGACATTGAGATAGGCTAGGAAAATATTATCATGACAGTTTAACTAATTTACAAATGATAGTAATGATTTATTGTTGACCCTCTCACACTGCACATCAGTGTTGTCCGCTCTTCTTTGCAAATCGCTACTCATTCTTTTTTGTTTCCTACACTTCCCCATCGTGTAGCTGCTATCTCGTCAATATTTTACGAATGATGTAGCTTGGGTGACGGATAATGGCTATTTATAATTCTCATATCGTGTGATTATGCCAAGATACTTGCTGTCGCTTAGCATAGACCAAGGATACATCATGTGCGTAGGTCTCAGGCAATCCGTAACTACAACTACAACTACTGGGCTGATGCGGCGAGTGGCAGTGTAGGACTCTGTGAGCCCTCCACACCCCTAAGAAATGTGTATTATTTTTGCTTGGCTGGATTAAGATTTGATTTGATTGGCCAGTTAAGTTTGCATTACCCCGTGGTGCGGCGGTGCCCAGTGCAAAAGAGCCTCGGATAGAGTCTCTGGCTGTGGCGGGCCACGTGTGCTACAAGAGAAGGTACAAAGAAGGCATAACGACATGCACACTATATACCACTCACACTATTTAACACCACCCTGAACATAGAGTGTTTAACACGCATGTGCAAATGCAATATCAATATGCGTCAGTCCTCTTGATAAAGTTGATCGTACAGATAAAGTTACCCCATTCTTCAGGGCGCCCCCACCCCCACCCCCACCCCACCCGAGTCTGTCTAGGCCTTACAGTTAGTACACTGAGGACATTCTTCAAAACGAGCCGCTTGCTTTGTGTAAAGCACGCTCAGTGTTACATTAATGACGTGTGATGCAAGGACATCACTGCCACGGGATCCATTGTGGCCTCGTTCATTTGAACACCCGCAGGTCCCTGCTGGCATGTATTGACACCTGACGTCATTCTAGTGCCATTCGCCGCATGACGTGTTATGCTCTCACTGAATTATCTCTGAAGTTGAGAAAGTTGATTTAGATGTGTATATAGTGTACATATGTATCACACGTATTATAGATGAAGTTGCTGGCAACTGTATAAGAACCAAGTGAATAACGCGATGACCGAGGGCAATATGTGTTGGTTTTATAACCTTCGATTCCGGTCCATTGTTATAAATACCAGGTAAGACCTGGCAACATGGCATCAGAGAATATGCGTGCGTTCGTGTGTGCGTGGGTGTCTGTGTGCGTGCCTGTGTCCTCTATATCCCTCGTATGCCTCAGATGCGGAACCTCAGATGCGGGTGACATAAGCCTGCCGTGCTGCTGCTGCTGCTGCTGCTGCTGCTGCTGCTGCTGCTGCTGCTGCTGCTGCTGGCCACCCGGCGACCGGATCATCCTGTGTGGGAAGGACACGTTACGAGGGCTTCGCCTCCACCGCTAATGGGTTTGTACAGCGCTAACACCAATTAGAGGCCGCCTCCTGTCCAACAACAACACGTCCAGGGCCATCATTCTGTCAGCTTATAGGATTCTGTTGTGAACCGTGTGACATATGCATTCATTTTTATACCCTGAGTCATTATATTGTACATGTTTGCAGCACGTTTCATGTTGAGTATCATGTATGGTGGTGGTGTGAGATGGTTGGGTTGTGAAACTATAATTAATAGAGCAGGAAACACAAAAATTATTAGAAATGCTGCACATCACCTACATACAGGCGAATACAGGCAAAAAAATGAGGCGAAAGTGACGAGCCTTATTTATCTATGTGCAATTCAATTAATCCAATCAATCCATTGCCATCCAGCAAAGTGATATTGGATAGAGTTGATCATTTGCAAATAGACTGGACAGTGAATGAAACAATAGTCCTGAACAACTGGGAGGTAGGCATGTGTGTTACATGGTTCGTACAACAATAGCACGTGCCAATTGTAGTCTAAATGCATACACTGGGTACGCTCCCGTGTGACTTTCTAGGTGTATACCTAATGACAGCCCAATGCAGCTGTGTTCCATTGTGGCGTGACCATATCCTCCCACATTGTTTGATAATGTGGCATTCGCAAGTGCGTGACGTCAGAGGTCTAGCCGTTTGGAAAATCAGGCAGTGTGCAAACGTCAGCAAAGAATGTGAGCGTATTGGCGTGCGCGTCTGCGTGCCCGTGCGTATGCTTTTGAGTGTGCGTGTTCCATAGACGGACTTTTTAAACTAATATTATGATTTGTTATATTCTGATAAAGGTGAAAGGGCATCGTTGGATTCACGGCTGATATAATCACTCACACTGCCTTCACAAGTTGATGTTCCTATAATATCAGTCATGTTCATATCACGGCTAGGCAGTATATAGCCGTGTTATATGACGATGATCATTTAGTATCATTTAGTATCATCTAATGAGGGTGAGAGAGGGTGTGATCATCAAATTTCAATTGATCATTTCCGAAGATTTGGCCAAAGCCAGACAAATGCGCTCTTTGTGTTATTTCTGCTGATAAACTATGAATAGTGACTATGGCAACAAATATCATAATGGTGTTTGTCAAGAAATACGAAAAAACTTCCCCTTTTCACCACCCATTAATGGCAAAGATTATATTTCATCAGGGGTAACAAGGTGAGATTTGCGTGAAGATAGTTCAAGATACGCGTTTGTCAGGTGAGAATTTCTGTATTTGGTGCCACATAATTACCTGTTTCCAGAAACTCGTGGGCGGTTCCACATAAGATGGATGATGCGCTGAGCTGCTCATGCTATATGACAATGGGCACATTCAACCAAGCGGCATTTTAATCACCGAATTATTTTTTTTTAATAATAGAAAATAAAACGGCTTCTGGAAACACATGAGTACTCTGATTGTCTACAGCGTAATTTGTCGCTGTAGGGCCTATGTTCTTATAGCATGTACGTGTAGTTTTAAGTGAGTCGTCATTTGTGCTTTTGCCAACGGACGATGTCCTGTTACACTTTAGGTGAATCCACGGGAAATGTTACATTAGAACGCAGAAGTCACGGTCGTGTATACATTTGAGTACGTTTTAAAGAACTGATAATGTATTTCTCATTTCACAAAACGTGTTACCTTTATAATGCAAACATCTAAAAAAATTCAATTGCACGGATAATTCATTTTATTCAAAATAATAAGACACGGTTTTTATCTTTTTTATAACTACACTTATCGACGTCACAAGTAAACTAACAGTTTCCTTTTTTAAAACTACATGTTGAATACTCTGATACTTGCCTGACTACATATAATCACATGTATTTAACACTCACACTTGGAAACTATTACACGTACTTAAACTATCGTGTCAATGTGACAAAATACATAGGAGCTACTCAACAAATTGCTTCAAGCTGTCCAGTATACATTTCAACGACAGTGACATATTTCAAGCTAACATAATAGTACAACACCGCAACACGAGATGCAGTGCATCATATTACAATTAGTAACGGCATATTACATGTAGGCCTACAACATCATGCAGGACAACAAACTAAGCACGGCATGAACAGTGTTAGAATTAAAGGGGTCGAATATATAATAGTTCTGGTCCACTCTGAAACTACTTTAAAGAATGCAAGATGACATTTACTTTTTGAAACGTGATATTCTTGTTGTTAAACCGATATACGGTTTAATATTACAGCTATTAATGAAACATTTCTTGCTCAGATGATCATGTTATCGCTTCTGTTGATATTTATTACGAACAATGGACAGTGAATATTTGCACGTGCATATGATATCCTAAAACAAGTCTTTGAAATAAGGAAATGGTGTCAATGACAACAATGGATTATTTTTCCAAACCATTTGAAGTTGACAATCAAACACCTATTATTATATATATTAAAGTCTCCACGATCACATACCAGGTCATATTTCGTATATTGATTCTCATCACCCAATATGTTTAATGATAATATAATGATTATTCAATTTAGATATTCGACTATCTGTCCTAATATTCGAAGACATACATTTGGTAAAATATTATATTTGAACCCACTGACTACGGGTACGGGCTCGCTTGCCTTATAGGATTTCACTATTCATACAGGACTAATAATGTAATACTGATAGGCTAGGTCCATGTGGAGACGGCTCAAGTCGCATTTTCCATGCCGAATCCTTTTTCATTTTCGAAATGAAATATGTTAAACCAAGCTAGACACATGGGTGGGTTGGTGGACAGCGCGATATGAAGTCAGTTGAATAATGGGTATGAAAGGCAAAAGACCTATGTGTGCGACATGCATGCTGGTTAGGGCAGGTATGGTTTAAAACAAAATTGCAAACAATATCATGCACGTCTGTTGGATTTATATTACAAGAAAGTGTTCTCCACATACTACATAAGAAGGTTATATTTAATTCATTATTGTTTCTTTTACGGTGATTAATACTTTGGAATTAATGTATGTCATCTACATTGAAAATATTGCAACGTTTCTTTCCTCAATATTTCATTTGATTAGCTACATATTTTAATTGCCTTCTTATTTAATTAACGGTGTATATGATCCACTGCATCAATGTATATTTTATTTAAATGCAGGGATAATATCCTAGTGCACATACATGTTTATGATAAAAAAGACACGAATTTTCTATGGCAATCAATTGAATCAACAAATGCTATTATTTACATAACATAACAACATTTATTTTATCTATCAAACGGTCATTTCACTGATAGATCTTCGTTGAAGACTGAGCTATGACCTGAGAACGTACCTTGATTGCCCAAAGTCGCACATTGTCTCATCTGGCTATACTGAAGTCATACTTAGTCGAGGGTTTGTCTTCTCAAAATCTCGGTATAGTTATTTGGTTTCTTAAGATGTTCAAAAACCAAGGTACTCTCTATAAGTTGCAATGAATTGGTTATCAAATTATTTTGTCCTGACCTACTTCCTGCCTGGTAAGATAACATGCTGCAAGTGTATCACAGTAAATGACCATGTAATACTGATTGACCTTACAGTTGAATGTGCAATAGCGGCCCATTCTATCACTATTCTACTAGGATCGCCGTAGTTTACCACCAATTAGACCCAAAGTGACAATTGAATGAAGTGCGTGCCTTTCAAAAGTACAGGACACAGCCGTTAGAGGAAATACTTATCACACGTATTCATTCAATACCATTGATCAGTGAGGATACTGATCCCGTCTTAATTGACCATCAATCTACTTATGTGTGGTTCGGTATTATATAATTAGTCCCGTATGAATAGTCGAATCCTTAAACGCACAGGTGTCCGTATACGTAGCGGTGGCCGATATTGAAACCACAAGAGAAACGCATTCTACATATCTTGACGCTAAAAAAACGGTAGTTAGACACTAAAATCATAGTGTTATTCTCAATACCCAATTTATTTTATTTTTTTTTTTTATTTTTTTTTTTTTTTTTTGCTTTATGCTGGATTGCAAAGTAAACATCTTTATTGTCCTTAAGTCAACGTTGTTCTAGCAACACTGTGCTCTCTGAGCACTTTTTATCTGGTTTGTCATAGTGTGGTATTTTTTTAATTCTAATAAAAAGAAAAACGTCAATATATTCACACAATGATATATGTATATATATATTTACTAAATAGAGAAGAGAACATCCCAACCTCATCAACCAATGCAGAACACAAAGACTGCACAAAACCTTTCCACAAGCCGCGTCCAGTCTACACACGGACCCAATTTTACATGTCCACCTTTACCATGTTTAGTGCACTACGTGTGGATATTTTCTACTACCTTCAGCCACAAATATAATATCCCTTTCCCCGTCTATATAGCAGTGCTGACCTTCTGCAAACTGTGCAAAACTTCAGCGGCCTATAAGGGTAGTTACATAAGGCGAGCAAAGAGGAGAGGTAAGTGTTGGAGCAGGGTCCACGTGCTGACTGCGCCGCCGCCGCCGGCCTACTCACTACCCAGTGAGGCCGTATCTGAGGTGCGTCACGCGGCGGCCGCACAGCGAGCCGGTGCGCAGGAACGACACGAACATGCTGCGCGTGATGCGCGACGTGTCGCAGCGCGGCCGGTACGTGCCGTACCGCGGCATGCTGTAGCGGTAGCGCTTCATCTTCCGATCGTAGTAGCTGCGGCCGCTGTACGCCGCCCGCTTGTCGAGGGTCGGCTCCCCTAGCGGCGAGAGGAGAGCAGTGTCCACCACGGGGCCCGCACCAAACACGGGCAAATCCTCGGTGTCGTCTGCGAAAAGCACATTGTTGTTGTTGCTGTCGTACTCTTCCTCCGCCTCCCGCTCAAGCTGTAGCAGGTGCGGCAGCAGGTGGTCTGAGATCACACGTCTGAGCGCCTTTTCTAAAAATGAAAAAGGGGGGTGCAAGCATTGCAGGTTGAATGTTTTTTTGTGTTTTTTTGATAATGCATACTATGCCCGGGTATTATTTGCAAAATATAAGCAACCACAATACCTCACGCATCAGCTTGTGTGAGTTGATAAGAAACAACTCCCCACAGGTTTAGTTAAACTAGGGGACATGCGGAACAAAGAAGTTGTTGTCTTTGCCATTTCCATCCTATTTGCATCAGCTGATGTTCCCTAGTGTCGAATAGGTACAAATGAAAAGACGCCTCTAATGCTGTCTAACATTGATAAAGACTCTGATGTGTTTCTATGATCATGTATATCATATCGGAACAAACATAAAACAGTTTTGTTCGTCTTGTTTTTGAATAATGAAAAGGCAATGTCATTTCCGAAGGATGCCAGAGAGTACAAATTTCCTTAGTTGTAATCGGATATGATTATAAATAGAATACGTGTACCTGCAACTATGTTTAGATGCACACAGAAAAACATACAACGGAGAAAAAAAGTCCAGTTTTTCTAGTACCTATACTACTGTATACATGATATGATGGGAGTTGTTGACTATTCGAGTACCACAACTGGCTATATATGTGCTGTAGCCCTGTAAACTTGGTGAAAGAATCCGTATAAGTCCCTGCGTGACATAGTGAGCAGCTACATATCAGTTTCCTTAGAATCCAAGTAACAATTGTGATACGCTGCACCCTCCGATCTCCCAACACACCTACTTACCAACTCTTTGCCTGAAGCCCCCAAGACGACAGCCCGCCGCCGCCGTCACCCGCCACCCGCCCACGTGAACTCACCCAGGTAGTAGAGCTGCGTGACGTCCCCGCGCTCCGCCGACGCCGCCGTGTCGCCGGCCCCCGCCGCCGTGACGGTGACGAGGGTGAGCGCCACGTGCGCCAGAAATACGCGCCCCGCGCACTCCATGCTGCTGTTGACGTCGCTGAAATGGAGCCATAAAGTGTGAGCGGCGCGCGGTCAGAACGCCGCGTCTCCCGCCTGTAAACGAACCTGCCGACTGCCATATAACACGAGTCCCATTAGAATTTCCCGTAGATAATATTTCCCGCATATATTTGCCGTGTATATTCTCCGTATATATTTCCTGTGTGTATTACCCCTTCTGATAAATATCCTATTCTTATGGTCCCCATACACACTGCGTATTGGAGGCGATTGAGAACTGTGTATTTTTTTTATTTCGGTAGGTGGATTACACAATGAGCTTGAAGAAAAGAAAAAGTGTCGAGGTGATGATGTTGCTTCTAGGTGTATTGGGAATGCTGTTAAAATACATTGGCGTCTCGATGGACAGGAAGACGGTAATTGTTGTCTGAGACACTGTGATAAAGTCTTTCTATACGATGAAAGTAATTAGCATTCTGTTAAAGGGCAACATTTAAGATGACTGTTTTCCAGATGAGTTGAACAGCTTCTGTTAAAACGATAATTATTTGTTATTTTATTATTTATTAACAGTTTATTATTTATTAAAAATACACAATGGCTAGATGACGAGCGTCCCTGGTTGCTATTAGCGCTAATGCTGTCCACGCTGTGCTGATTGCCACAACTAAAGGTCAACTGGAGACCAACAGCATGATGATGTTACTACACGTATTTATACAAGTAAAACACGCAATTCGCTATTAGGTGTCTATGTATGAGAATGGAGTCCTTTTGTGGGCGGGCCAGATAGTCTACCACAGCGAGGGCACAGAGCCACCACGCAGTAAATGGTTACAAATTCTCAGATAGGTGCGATGAAACTGGAAGATGTCTCGGGTATATTAGCTCAGACAGCACGAATTTTGCTCTTTGTGACCAATACTACTATTATTAGTTTATATTTGCTATGATGTCTACAAAACATGGTGCACACTCTTTGTATGGGCATTTCAAAACACCACTTCATCTCTTTACCTACTACATACGTTTTCTGTATCATCGTGCCTACAAACAAATACTGGGTATATTAGGTTCTCAACTCCATCCCCTTTAGACAAAGAAGTACCTCTCATTGGTTGAGCATTCGCAATGTGATCTCCCTTTCAATGCCATTTCACTTGATTGTATTAACGTTAAACGGTGTGATTATACATTATAATGCACAACTGTGGGTGTGTTTTGATGTAGTAGCCTTTTTTGCTCTCGTATTGGTACAACGTTGCCGTGCATTTACACCCTGTCATCCTCGTCCTTTTGCAGCACTTTAACATGCATATGATCCTATTTTGCATTATAAGTCTTTAGTCAAATTAGACAGTGCCATTAAAAAGCTATAAAAGGCCAAAGTGCGTATTGTAACTTGAAATCTACATTTAGTCTAATTAAAAGTTATGAAGACTTACACTAACATGTAATTAGCTACATCCGATATAATACCAACAACTTACGCAGTGATGTCACGGTGCGATGATGGACCATGTGTATATTTTCTGCTGGTGATTCTCGACGATGTTGCTACGTATGTCAATTACATATGTCATACAGAGATGATTGCCGATCTCACGCTAAGTATTGTCTAAAGTTTTATGTTGTTCATTCCACACTTCTAGATGAACCACACAAGATGGAGACAGGATCCGAGATGACGATCCATGATGCGTAAACTACTGGAGATTTGTTCTTGAGTCTAGAGTATACACTGTATGCGCAGTAAAACACGATAAACAACCGTATGGTAGGAGCAGAAACGGAAATGTCATTTTAATTGGTGTATAATCGTCAGGATTGAGTGGGATGTCGCCATTACATTCATCATCATCTATTTCATCTAGAGGCCCTTGTGTATATTTATAATGGACTCGTACTAGAGACAGGGGTATTGCCATAGAAGATGCTGAATATAATCAAGGTTCCGCTCAACCAAACAGCGCCTCGGCCAATAAAGTTTTTAATGATTGATTTTACATCCATGGAACCTCGTCATATCTAGTAGTAGGTAGCAGGCCGCGGAGTGTATCCTTGCAGCGTTTGAGAAATTCAAGATGGCGTCTGAGATGGCTGCCTTGCAATCAGTAACCATAACTTTTGAAATATCTGCCCTAGAATAGAAAGTGATAACAATTTTCCCACAGTGTTTTACAAGTTGGCCGCCATTCAGTGAGAAATAAGCATATACTAAGTAATTGTACATAGTCTACATAGTTTTACAATGTAGTGTATTCAGATTTCAGATGATAGTGTGAGCTCGTTAATGTGGTGTGTGCTTTACAGGTGATTAACACCTACTACCTTAACAATACGTGCGAGTGCAATCATTTCTGACACAGATTGGTTTCGATTAGATTGAATAGGGTCAAATAACTCGCACTACGTATACAATTCGGAAGATATGTATGGTAATTTATTCAAAGTTTTTCTCTTGCTATGTGTTCGTGCAACATTCATTGTTTTAGATCGTCATATCACATCCATATTTAGGCGTCGTGTGTGGTTATGTGTTTGTTTCTCTGTTTGCTTTTGTATTTTGGTTTTTATGTGTTCCTTTATAAAGCTATGCGTGAAAGTGTCTTTTTTTAAGTTTAAGAAAAATAAAAAATGAATTGTAAGTCCACTGACGGACAAAAAATTCTTTTTTGGGCCTGCGAAACGCAGCATCTAACTACTGAGGCCCTTGTCTTACAGTCACGAATAATAAATAATACACGTCTTTCTACAGCACTGTAAGAAATGAGAATACTGGTTTGAAAGATGATCATGTCCCTAAGCAACGTGTATGTGAACAAGCATTTTGACCAATAATAACGAATATAGTGATGCGATTGCATGTTCACTTCAATTATTCGTAATGTCAGACCCCAGCATTACGAAGGACGCCTTGGACACGAACATTAGGTGCGTATAGGTGATGCTAATGGAATAACTCCTGGTGTGTAACCGACGACCTGAGAGATTGGGCTTGCGGGTGGAGAAAAATCATTGAATGGTTATTACATTCTTTCCGCTGGTACCTTGTCGAGGCTAATTATTAAACTGACCAGAAACCGAGGCGAATACGAGTTACCGATTACTCTTGGTTTAACATCGTCGATAAAGTATTGTAGAGCTCATTTTAATTATATAATAATGTTGTTAAAAGAATATTGAAATATTCAAATATCCCAGATAATGGTACATTAAGTAATCTGGCGACGACTGAAAGAGGTGACTGAGCGTGAGTGGACCTGAGTTACACAACGTAATACTCATACACCATTTTGATCAGACAGGATCAAATCATGAACAAAGTCAGTGGTGAAGCTCACCAGTTTTTTGCGCCAGACAAAAACAAAAAACAAAACACAATTGCAAAGACAGCGATTCCCCATTTTTTTCTAAACTGGCCACATGCATATGCACTTACTCGTAAATTGCATCACATGTATGTTTAAAGTAAGTTCTACGATAGCTCTACGTGCAGAGGCAAGTTCTGCAATTACTGTACGGAACTGAGATGAAAGCATTTGGTAGTAATTTTGTATTTTTAGATTTACACGCACTCGGTATAGACTCGGTATACATTCGCAGATGCACTTCAAACGCCAACGTTGTGAATACACATGACATGCGTCTCTTGTCGTAAAACAGAAAATTTGTTCCATTGAAGTCTTTCAGAGCTTTCTTTCTTTCATTCACAATGGCCTGCCATGTGCTGTGGGTGGTGTTTATTAACGTCTTCCCAACGTAATCGCGGTAGCTGTTGTGTGATTGTGAAGCATCAGCCGCTACCTGTCACACAGCCGTACGCCCTCGAGTTGGAGCTAATAAATTTTATAGTGGTTCGATATTTGTTTGCTAAATCTTCACTTTTGGTCTGATCTACTTGAATTTGTGCGTGGATGTGGCTATTATGTTCTCATATAACATATATAACAATCAATGTGAACTTCTCCAGTATTTACCACACAAAAACCTTTAAAATCGCATTTGTGAGAAAAACGTAAAAAAATGTAATGTTTATGCAAATTAGGCATATGCAAATGAGATAATTTGCATATTTATTGTACTACCCTGAAAGTAGATTCAAATACCTGCTTATGAGATTTTACACTTATCTCTGAATATAACATACAAAATATTTTGTAACGGTTTTTATATTGTGTAGTTTTGGCCTAATTGACACTGATGTTACCATGGAAACCACAATTGTTCTCAATTTCCCCTGAACTTCCCTCGGTGGCATCTGGCAATGCCTTAAACTAGACAGAATCC
>CM032660.1:1632162-1670360 GCA_019095985.1 Streblospio benedicti | reverse complement strand
AGTCAAATAAACAGGAAAAGGTTACTGTTCGTTCTGTTTTGACTACTGTTAAACCACACATGACAGTATAAATATTGAGTTAGGACCTGCTGTAGCTCAAATCCTTCCTTAACCTGGTAAACTGCTGATTACCTAATCATATAGATATATAAGCAATATTACTAATAATGCAAGAATCAAGCAGACGGCTACTCACCTCAGTTGGTGGCCTGGAAGGCATAGAGTCTGTAGGAGACATTAGCCTACTCACCACAGTAGGTGGCCTGGAAGGCGTAGAGCCTGTATGACGGTTTGCCCATGCCCAGCTGGACCACTCCCCCTTCCTCAGTCTTTGAAGCTCCTTTGCCGCTGCCATAGCAGTAAACGCCTGTGAAGATCTCAATACTAATTACAATCGTAACATATTCATATTAGAGACATATGTCATCAGGTATGTGGTGTGTACTCGCACACTACATCTGAAGTCACATGCTGAGGTCATATATGGTGCTCTGGGTGGTACTCTGAATAATCTGCTCATCTACGTCAGTAATGACAAATTTCAAATCAAATACACAAACGTCCGGTAATGTGTCAAGTAAATAATGTATATCACTGTTGAAAATTGCAAGTAGACTTTTACTTACGTGATGTCCTCATTCTGGGCCTCGTATGAGACCACGCCATAGCGGTTCCAGTAGAAGCCGACGGAATCTTCGGCTTGCACGGGGATACACGTATCCAGATCAATCTGTTAAAGTGTGCGATACTCTGTACAACATACAGAAAGAAGTAACAATAAAATGTAAAAAAAACATGCGAATGGAATCTGTTAATGTTGGGATGTGCCTAAGAATATGGCTCACCTATTGCCATCGATTCACTCAGTCTCAAAACATTGCATCTGGGCGATATAACCTCATAAGTCTGAATTTGGGTGACGATGAGACCTGGTACGTCTGAATTTAGGTGACGTTTACTGGTAAGTCTGAATTTAGATGACGTTTACTGGTAAGTCTGAATTTAGGTGAAAATGTTACCTGGTAAGTCTGAAACAAAAAGAAAATGTTAGAATGGAAAAGTCTGAATTTGGGATGTGTCAAATATGGCTCATGGTTTAAATCTCCAAATTTTCAGGTGAAAACATTACCTCATATGTTGAATTTAGGTGAAAATGTTACCTGGTAAGTCTGAATTTAGGTGAAAATGTTACCTGGTAAGTCTGAATTTAAGTGAAAATGTTACCTGGTAAGTCTGAATTTGGGTGACGTTACCTCATAAGTTTGGCCGCTGATGAAGTTGCTTCCCACCAGTTTCAATTGGACCACAGTGAAGGAGCAGTCATCTCCGTCGTCTACTGGCTGGAACACGCCCAGCTGATACGTGACAAATATATGTTTGTAATACACTAAATGATGGCGTAATGTGGTAATAAGGGATGGAAGAGAGGACAATTGTACTTAATGGAGACTATTTTTACGTCAACTTGTCATGTTTGAGTAGGAGACTTCAGTGTTGAAAGCTGTTTAAATTAGAACACAATTAGAATACAATTTTATAACTTTGGATTGATAAATGATACATGTAAGTAGCATTACAGAATAGCAAAACTATTAATGAAACCATGTGTGATATAAAAATACATAGTGTAATATTGAGTTACCGTTTGCATAAGTTTAGATAATAGAATAAAATAAATAATCATCAAGAATGACTTACCACATCTCTCATACTGTAAAGTTCAAGAATACAAAAAGAGGAATCACCAAATGGACCATAAATTTATAAAATAAACTCTGACCCGGCTTCAGTATAATCCACCAGGCTGATACTCAAAGTACCTTTTGGAAAAGTTGCCACGATGTTTTGGTCGTTCATTCGTAGAGCAATTGAGAAGTTGTTAAAATTCAACAGATATTTAACAGATTATTTGATTTTTTCTAAGTTATTAACATTAATGAGATAACCTTTTTAATTATGATTGCAATCAATGCAGAAATATCAATATGCCCAAAGTGTTGCTCAACAATTTCACAGAATCGATTAAGAATTCTTGTTAATGCTTGATTGTTGCTGCACACTAACAATTGATGACATTTAAACCTCAAACTACAATCAACTACAGCTGATGATAATAAGCCACAGCTTCAATTTGAAGTGCACTAATTAGTAATAATCTGCTGAATTTAATCATAATATGGCAATACTTGGTGATGATACTGAATGCATGATTAAACGTGAGGCAGGCTTGTGTCCTGGTACACCTCGCTCACCTGTTCATTATTTTTTTGCACAAATAGTTTGAACTCACATAGAGGCGTCTGCCTTGGGGATTTGAACTCACATTAAACGAGGAAGCTTGGGACTTCGAGCCTGGGGTTTGAACTCACATAGAGGCGTCTGACGAGCCTGGGGTTTGAACTCACATAGAGGCGTCTGATGAGCCTGGGGTTTGAACTCACATAGAGGCGTCTGACAAGCCTGGGGTTTGAACTCACATAGAGGCGTCTGATGAGCCTGGGGTTTGAACTCACATAGAGGCGTCTGACGAGCCTGGGGTTTGAACTCACATAGAGGCGTCTGATGAGCCTGTGGTTTGAACTCACATAGAGGCGTCTGACAAGCCCAGGGTTTGAACTCACATAGAGGCGTCTGATGCGCCTGTGGTTTGAACTCACATAGAGGCGTCTGATGAGCCAGCGGTTTGAACTCACATAGAGCCGCGTGTCCGCCTGCCACGCCCGGCTGCTGCCTGGGGCGCCGCCAGCCACAAACGAGACCCTGCTGATGTTGCCGTCCGCCCCGAAGGTGCTGCTCACGTCAACCATGATGCCTCGCTGGGGCAACGAATATTTATTCAGCATTCATGAACAGTAAATAAAGTATGCAAACATCTTTAGGACCAGTGGAATATCAACATGGGTACAGTCAATGAACTTACACTTGGCAAGATTTACTCGTGTTAAAACCTATCAGGATCTTTATGTGTTATATGTTATGTTTTAGATGTCTCTTGTTTTTTCTCTTTTTTATGTTTCCCCGAATCTATGCACAATATTGCGTCCTAATTGGTGCAGGTGTAAGGACCAATAACAAAGCATGGGCAGATTTCTGGGTTTTAATACCGATGCTGGTGTCAGTGAACATAAGTAACCAGATCACGAACGCACAATGATTAGATTGTATGTGGTTTCAAATTCAGTGCTCATTGCCACACACATTTACTTTACAGGTTTTGATTTGATTTGACATTATGAATTTCTAATGCATCATGCAAAATGAAAATTTGAAAATAAAAATATAGCAATAAAAGTGTCGGAATTGAAATGTCCCGATTACTTATTTCCATGTTTGCTGAAAATACTTGATTCTGATTGGCTGAGAGGTGGAGGATATTCTCCCTACACTACAAAGTTTATAGCCTAAAATGATGAATAATCATGGGCGTAAAAGGTTATTTTACAAGTGGGGGTGAGATATCAGAAAATATCTCACCTCGTGTGGACTTTAAGTCCACACTCAATGAGATATTTTCTGATATCTCACCCCCCCCCTTCCACTCGTATAATAAACTTTAATTAGTTGTAACAAAATTGCATCAAATAAGTGATTGGAATTGGATTCAATTAGATACATATAAGAGGGCGAAATATACCGTACCCCATTCTCAAATCCCCGCAAAATGGAAGTGTTCTGAACCTACATACTCTTTACCAACACAACGAACACGTTCAAGGATAACATCAAGTGTGTTGTGGAGCTCACCTTGTCCACGTCCCACTTGTCAAACAGAGAGAGTTCTGCGCTCCCCGCCAGGTGCGTGACGTCACACGCACAACCTAGAGGCAAACGAACGATGGACGTGAACAGTGATTTCCAAGAAATTAACATCATAAAATGCACCTTCATTTCAATTGAGTGATGCTTCCCTGCATTAGATTGCAAGAAAATGGGACAACCGGTTGACTGCAATCATACACAGAAATATCAATATGTCCAAAGTGTTTCTCAAAATTAAGAATTTTTCTAAATGCTTGATTGGTGTTGTCCACTAGGAATAGATCCCAATTAAACCTCAAATTGCAATCAATTACAGCAGATAACAATAAACCAGCTTGAATTCAATGAGTGATCTTTTCTGCATATGAATATAACCTCACCTGCATCATTCTGTGCCAACACTGCTCCTGCCGCTAACAGACCAACCGCGAAGACTCGCAAGACATACATGTTGATGCTGGATCTTCAAGTCTCAATGTCTTAGTGCTGCATCGTAGGGGATATATAGCATTTGTGAGATGATGCAACATGCACAGATGTAATTGACAGATTTACCACATTGATATATTGATATATCTACTATTGCAGTAAGTGTGTAATTTTTGAAAAACTATTATTCAAACAATTTGTAGTTATACAGAAGATTGTAAGAGAAGCATTAATGTTCCATTCATCATTTTGGTTGAATATTTGACTGGTTGATGATCCTGCTCATTCAAAATAAATTTTGTCACTTAAACAACAAGGCATATTTTCAATATTTTTTTCTCGTTATTGGGTTTACAGTAAATCATTGATCATCCATTTTTTCTGGACAAGAATAGCTCCAATTGCAGCGGTATTCTCCTTGAGCATGGTTTCAAAGTCATACGAGTCACATTGAATGTGCGTGATCAGTTCAATGTCACAATGAGTCACGTACTTAGAGCATGCACTGTTTCTAAGTTCCTTTAATGAACTATAAATATATTTGTTTAGGGTCTTACATTTTCAGACATATAAAAATGTGGCTTTTAGGAATCCGTACAGGGAAATGGTGAAGGTGGGTCTTAAAATCTGTTTAGGGGAAAACGGGTCTAACATTTTAACACCAGGTCATTGGCATAATTGTCAGTCTTGTCTCTCTCAACCCCAAGGACAGCATAAAACACATTGATATCGAAGTCCACTCACATTACCATTCACACCCCCTGACCTGTACCTACGTTACATGTAGGTACCAAAGCGCAGACTGGCAGCAACCAGTTAAGGGTGAGTTTTCTCAGCAACCACTGCAGATACACTTCCTTCTAATCATGAGTCCAACTTTATATTGACTTTGCCACAGCAGGGGTAGAAATGGTGAGAGAGAGCGTGGTAGAGAGAAATATACACACATGTTAAAATTCCATCAGCTTGAATTTGTATAAAACAATATCTTCTAACATTAAACTTCATAAAACTCCAACTTTTATCAATAGTAATAGGCATTCAGAAGCAGTGTACAAGTTTATGACATTCCAATAACTTGCATGAGCAGAGGTATTATTAGCCATAGAATCGTCTTCAATCATAGAGTTGTGCCAATTATAATTGATTATTGACCTTGTGAAGCAACATTAAAGATGTATTTGATGCTAATAGATGTATGTATGAAGCATAAATAATTATTTAACAGTATATATGAGCTGTATTTTACATGTTTGTATGAAGCATAAATAATTATTCAACAGCACACCTTTGTAGTTCTCAAGAAAATATAACACAACAATGGTTTTGACATTTCGGATAATGTTTGAATAATGATGCTTAAAAGTAGAACTTTACTTTTACTCTTAGACTAAAGATTTGCATTTAAGAAAAGGAGCTTGTTCACTCGAAAACATTATATAACAATAATTTCATAAGATTCGAAAAATATTTATTTTGTAAAGCATTTTAATTGCACTAATACCTCCAAACACAGTTCAGTTTGTTCTTTATACCCCAGTCACATTAGATCACAATTAGTAAACATTAGGTGGTGAATCAATCTAACATAATGTCGTTTCTACGATTTTGGGACAATTATGGGGTAGGAGAAGCTTAAAATACTATGCGTAGGCTTAAAAGCATTCTGATACACATCTTATGTAATAATCGTCTAAAGGGGATGTTTGTGTAAAATCTAAAGTGTGTTTGAAACCAATATCGTCATTCACAGTGTTCTGAGTGATATTTATGGAATGCGCACGATTCTAAACCGAAGTCAAATCTGGCCATTATCATTGGTTCATCACAAACATAAGAAAACTAGCAAATGAAATCAATAAAAATTATTTGGACTTATGATATACTCTATTACCTTTAAATTAATGCCAAATATTACATATTTGTACAATTTGTACAGTACTTATGATTTGATATGTGTTACTGGGTAAAAAAAGTCGAGCATATTTCTTCCAATGCTTGCTACAAAGACGTGAGAATGAGAGAGAGAAGTTTGAAAATGTATCTGCAAGCACCGGGAAACACAAATATATATCATTCAAAAGCACTTAGACTAACTAGGAGTGCTAATAAGACCTTCCCGAAATGTCGTGCTCATGTGGGATTCGAACCCACGACCCCTGGGTTGGGATGATAACAGACAAAGGATTAAGCTGGGTGTTACAGAGACAACGGTTCAGCTGTGTAACCTTTTAACAGCCGACTGCTTGGGATGATGGTATCATTCTGGTCTCACAACCTTGGAGTCGTGAGTTCGAGTCCCGCCAAGGCCACTTGATATAGTCAAATGGAAGCTTAGGGTTGTAAAACCTGTCTTCAGCTATATCTATCGTTGGTAGAAATATGCTTGCTAAAAAGACGTGAGAGAGAGACATATGTTTGAAAACGAGGACATTATTAGATGAATGAATTCATAATAAACATCACTTTTTCATGCTGTTATAGGTCACAATAATGAAATGTAAAATCAACTTTATATTTCAAAAGCTGCTCAAATCTTTCATCACATAAAGATGGGATCAACTGTATATAGGTGAAATGAAATAAAACATGTATTGCCATGTGCTCAGAAGTAGAGGTTTGGCTTACTCTTCTGTGGATCACTGACCAACTTGTAATCAGTGGTTTTTATTCAACAAATCCTTCATGGCTCAGTGGTCAATTACACAAATCCTAAAAGATCCTTCATGGTTCAGTGGCCAATTCAACAAATCCTTCACAAGGTTCAGTGAGAAATGCGACATATATTTGCAATGCCTCTACCAATAGACAATGTGTCATATTTTACGACAAAAGGATTCATTGGAAGTTGATTTCCAAACTCCCAAATTCGCACATTTTAAACACACAAAACAGGGCTACATAGATAAATTGGAGTTAATTTAATTGTGGGGTTTTAAGTATTGATAGAGGATTTTTCACTAACAAGAATTTTCAATGTATAAATCATATATGAAAGCGCAAAAAATCGTCTTGTTTGAATATTTTGCTTAAAACAAAATGCACTGAAATAGATTTGATTCAAAGATTCATTTATTTCTTGGGTATATTTTGTGTCTCACACACATGCTCAGCAAATGATAAATACTACTGTGAACAAGTACATGAAGAATTCAAAAGCAATACAACTGTTTGATAGTCAGCATAAAATGTCAGAGTAAAACAATACAATGGTAAAATCCATATTAAAAAGTGATCATAGTTTATATGATGACAGCTTAACAGTTAGTTATCTTCTCCTGTACCCGTCCTTAGTGTTTATCAATGGTCTTTATTCTTTATGTACAGTGCCTCTAGATAATTAGATCTATATTTTGTACTTTATAACAAATACAATTAGAGTAATGATTAAAACATCAAGAAAGACAAAGGCAGGACTTAGTGGTCAGCGTGTTAGAAGAGGCTGGTGCTCTCCCAGCAGCTCTCCTATCTTCCTCTGGGGGAGAACATAGAGGAGTCTCTTCTTGAAGAACACACAGCTCCTCTTCAGGTAGGTGAAGCTCTTAATGTACAGCCTGATGTCTTCATGAAGCTCAGCAGCCGGTATATCTTGGGACAAGATTACAATGAGGCGTTTTTTCTTGTAGGAGAAATCAAACGAGCGCGCTGTGATGAACTCGTGCATACAGAAGTTGCTGTCCATGAATGCTCTCGACACGATACACAACGTTCTCTTGCTGTAGTGCACGGCACGCTCCACGTTCTCTGATATCCTGGTTCCAGGATGAAAGTCCTGCTCGTGGTGACAAACACGGAAGCCGTCTCGCTCCAGGTCATCAATCAGCTGCTGGGCGAACTCGGAGTCGTCGTTGCTGTATGACACAAACACGTCGAACCGTTTCTCCTCATTCTCACATTCGTCCTTGTCGAAGGGATGGAAGCCGTACTTGTGGAACAGGTAAAACTTCCACTCAAAGCGCCACTTATACAGAAGAACGCTGGAAACAATAAGAAGCAGCGATGACACTACAGCACCCGCCAAGCCAGCTACGGTGTCATCACACACAAATCTCCTGTCTTCTAGAGACGCCAGCAAGAAGCCTCTGTTGAAGAACGGGCCGCGGCAGACAGTGGTCTCTTTTTCCTCTGCGTTCGTGTTTGGGGTCATCCACGTCTTCATCCACTGCAAGTGACAGTCACAATACCAGGGGTTGGCATGTAGACGGAGCTTCTTGACTTGCAGCATTTGTAAGCCTTTGGGCAAGGCCGTCAGGCTGTTGTTGCTGAGGTCCAGTACCTGCATTGGTGCATAGCCTGCCTCTCTCTTGCCAATCATATGAAGAGAAAGAGGAGAACGCCGGAGATTGAAATCTGTCAACATATTGTTTTGTAGGTATAGAAATGCTAGTTGGGTGCCCGTTGTGATAGACAAAGTAGCCAGATGATTGCTGGCCACATCCAGAGTAGCGAGCACTGGCAAGCGGGAGAGCAGAAGGGGGTCAATAAACGAGATTTCATTGTTGCGCAGATTTAACAAGTACAGGAGATCTAGTTGAACTCTCTGCTTGCCTTGGTTTAAAATGCGTACGTCTAGATACTGTAGACGGTTATTTGACAGATCAAGTTTTTGTAGTCTGGGCAATGCAGTTAGGAATCCTGACCCAATGCTTCGGATGTGGTTGTGATGAAAATCCACAATGAGTAGCTGGTTTAGCGTCATGGTTTGGTTGGCGAAATGTATCATATCTAGATCTAGCACTGTGAGCTGATTATGAGACAAATTAAACCACTGTAAATTGGGTAAGAATGGAAAGAACCCTGGAGCAATATGAGTGATACGATTATGATCTAGATTAAATACTGACAATTTGCTCTTTGCAATTGCTTCATTTGTCAATACAAATACTTCTGGATCAAGGCGTTTGAGACTATTGTGGGACAAATCCATGCTAGTGATGCCAGGAAACTCTGAGAAAAATCCAGATCCAATATGATCTATATAATTATGGGCCAATGTGAGCCTCGTCAGACTCTTTAATTTCTTGGTGTGGTTTCGGGCATGCACTATTTCTGCCACTAAGCGTGTGATGCAGTTATGGTCTAAGAACAGATTTTGAATGTTGGGAAAAGCTGAGAAAAAGCCAGGCTCAAACCGAGAAATGCTGTTGTTCTGCAGACGCACAGTGATCACCCATTCCAGTGTGGTATATTGAGAAGCCGGTGACAACATTCCAACATCCAAACTTGTCAACTGATTATCATTCAGGTCAAGACGTGCAAGTCTAGGAAATGCAGACAGAAACCCAGCTGATATGTTCGAAATATTATTGTGATCGAGACAAGCTTCAGACAACTCACCAAACTTGGTGATATTGTTGTCTACAGAAATTGTATCTATATCCAGGTATTCCAGACTATTGTGTGACAGATCAAGTTGGTGTAAGTTGGGGAAGGCGGAGAGAAACTCTGGCCCAAGGTGGGATAGGTTATTGTGCTGCATATCCAAGCTGGTCAGGTAAATCATTTGCTCTGTATGGTTGTTTATTGTAATCATGTCTGTATCCACCTGTACCAGATTATTATGTGAAATATCCAGGCTGGATAATTTTGGAAATCGAGCAAAGATTCCAAATCCAAAGTGAGAAATCTCATTACGTTCAAGTTGGAGAAACGTTAGCTGTTCCAATGTAACAAAGTCACTTCCATTGAACAGGATGTTGGTGTGGAAAGACGTTAGGTCGTTGTGCGATAGATCCAGGTTGGTAAGACACGCCAAATTGGCTAGAAAGCCATCTCCGATTTGGCAGATACTGTTTTGAGAGGCTAGAAACCTTTGCAAGTACTTCAAAGCCGTAACAGTACCATCGCTACCAAACAGCTGAGCGTTGAGCTCCACCAAGCGGTTATCTGAGATGTCTAGGTGCTTCAGGGCAGGAAACGACATCAGAAAACCGGCCCCGATCTCTAGGATGCTGTTGTTGGTCATTATGAGAACTTCCAGCTTTTCCATGGTATAATCCAGTCTCTCCAGGAGACTCATTGGATTAGTCGTGAGCGTCAAAGAACAGGTGTACTCATGCATTATGTTTCCATAACATGTACCATTACAAATGATTATATGGTAATGTTAAAGTGCAGACGAAATAAAAATGTGACCACGTTATAAAATATAATGAAGTGACTCAACCAATCACAGACCCTACTGGGCCTGTCTTCAAATTCAATAAAATTTAAAAAACATATGTCTAAAAATTATCGTATCCAGACATTCTGAATACTGACAATCAACATCAGTCAATCCACCGCGAGGCATATGTGATACATGACAAAGGCGGCACCAAGGCGGTACTAATATATTGTACAGGTGTTTTACGCATGGCGTAAAGTGTATGTTAGTAGGTGACGTTCCTGCAGACGTAGTCTATGACGAGTAGAGCTGAAGTGGCGGCAAAAGCGACGCCGCCGGCCAGGAATCCCACACTGTATGTGGCCAAAGCGTCCTTCAGGAACGACTGCAACATATTTCCGTACATTGGTATAATGTTAACAAAGCATTGTAAACAGGTAGGAAACACTATGATGGTTTGCAACCTGTTTACATAGAGTGCAAACAATTAATTAGTAACAATATACAGTAGAACCTAGAATTAAGACCGCCTCTATAATGAAACCGCCTATACAAGAAGAACACCTTTCATGACCCAAACCTTCATAATGTTACCAAAACTAACCTATGTATAGGGACCACCTCGCTATTGAGACCACCTAACACTGGTCCCAAAGGTGGTACTAATAGAGAGGTTCTACTCTAAGTTCTTCAATTCTTCAAAGGTACAATAAAAATTGATTAGAATCGAGTGTGTATTCTGACCTGCATTATGGGCCCAATGAGCATGCCTAGACACTCCGCCAGGATGATCAGGCCAACCTAGGAGAGGAATTCAGTGATACAAAGTGATATGCAACAATAAAAACAGTGTGATTATAATTAATTGGGCAACTTTTAAGCTGAACCACAATGTCGTCTGATGATAGGTGAGGTACGCAAAACACATCTAGTGATATGACCGTGACACGATTAATATATCATTGTATATTACATGCAATTTTATAATCAATACAAGCAAATAAAGAACCTTTAAACCATACCAATTGCCTTTTTGACCACAAGTGATAGGTTCTGCACTGAACATCGATAAAAATAGTCGAATCCACCTACCGCTGATGACATGTCGTCAACGCTGACAAACTCAAAGGGCACGGCGGTGCGCTGGGCGGAGAACACGCCCTCCAAGATGCCGTGAATGACGGCCACGGTGGCGAGGAGCGGAGTGGAGGGGGCGAAGGCGTACGCCACGACGAGGAGGCCGGCCAGCACGCCCGCCACGCTGGCGGGGGAGGAAAGAACAGTTGCCACTTAGATTATTATCAAATTTATGGTGTCAGGTGAAAGTTACACCCTCCCCCGCCCCCCCCCCAAAAAAAAAGAAAAAAAAAGAAAAGAAAAATAAGTGAAAATAAGAAAACATTATTATTAGCCTCTAAGAGTATTTCACCACCCACCCTCACCTGTGACATGAGATGTTGAACCACCCTGTTTCAATTATGACATTAAGATGTTGAACCATCCAGTTTCCACTGTGACATAAGATGTTGAACCACCCAGTTTCAACTCTGACATAAGATGTTGAACCACCCACATTCACATAAGCCGGTGCACCACCCACACTCACCTGTGGTACAGCTGCTTCTTGTCATAGAGCCTGTCAAAGAAGAAACCAGATGCGACCCGTCCTATGGTGTCTCCTGAAACAGTCAGTGATAACAAATTCGTATTTGTGCACAAACATGTGAAATCTAAAAAGAATTTAAAGCTCACAGCAACAAGGAATAAAGCAAAATCATTGCTATGTATACCATTTAAGTGTCACTTTGAAAGATCTAACTTCCAAGAGATAGAAATTTAAAAACACACACACTTGCTTTTTCAATATGCTTTGTATCAATTTTTAACAAAATGTAGTAGCTGTACGTTCTCAAACCAATTTTGGTACAGAGATTAAAACATGGAATAAGAACACAATGAACATTGCAAAGGTCAGCTTCAGCACAGTGAAATAGGTTCTGTGGTCTATAAACTTGGGTTGAAATATATAATATAATTATTTATCATACTATTATTTTTGTCCACACCCATGGCAAAGTTACTTCGTAGTGCGTATACAAAGTTCCGCAGTGGAACGGCCCTTATTAGATTAGAAACTGAAAGGTATGAGGGTTTGAAGGCAGAGGACAGAATATGTCCATTGTGCCGTAAGTATGTGGAAGATGAAAATCCATGCTCAACCTTTAAAGAATAATGTCAATGTCCACCCAAATGCTATAGTTTACAATAAGAGCGAAATTATTAAGTGCATCATAGGTTGCCAAGATGAAATGTTCAAAAGCCTGTCATGAAATACTTTCAAGGAGACAGATGCTCTATTCTTAAGTTTATATTCTATATTTTATTTAGTTATGTTGTATGTTACAGTGTCAAAATGTGTAATTATGGTTACAATTTTTTAAAACTTGTTTGATATGTTCAATATGTTTTAATATAGGTTCTACTTGTTTTGAGTGTTCAATATGAACTCGTAGCAAACATTATCCAAGAACAAATGTCTATTAGGTTTTATATAATTTTTCTACTATATGCAATCACTAATAGTCTCTAAATGGGTCAGCGTTTGACTTTCCACTTATATATGTGAAAATGTTTATTAATTGTAATGTGGTCTTATTTAATATGAACATGACAGTAACTTATTTATGACATCCATCATAGAGTCATAACCAAAATTCTTGGTAAAAGAAATTCAACAAGGCAAATGCAATCTCTTGCCAGCACTTTATGTTTAAAGCATGAACATGAAACAACTTAACCTCAATTTTTGTCAGATTATAAGTAGAATATTATATTTTTGTGTAAAGAGTTTAGAGCGTTTTAAGAATTTCACATGAAAGTTTTATTTAGACCTTTTTCTGTGTTAGACAACAGGAGTAAATATTATATTGATCCATATTTTTGCCGTGGAAATATTGTAAGCAGATTTTATTTTTATTTTTTGGACATTATGCCCTCATGTATATATGTTTGTAATTTCTATAATTTATTAATTTCTCTCAAACGTGTATTATTACAAAGATTGAAACATGCAATAAAATACAATAAACATGGCAAATGTCAGCAACATAATTATTACAACATATAATAATTCTACGAGTCAAGAGAAAATAAGGTACATTTATAAGTATTGTTATAGTAGAACAGGTAAAAATGAATGAAAGCTACCAGTGAAGTAGACAGCTGACAGTTAATACAATTCATTATGATTCTGACAATTTTACATATTTTCAGCAGCTTACTTTGATTAGTAATATTGAATAGATCATTAAATTGAAAAATATTTGGGTGTCTCCTAAAATACTTTGGGACCTCAATCTCATTAGATGACAAAGTTCACAGAGACAATCACGTCTAGGGGTACCACCATATCTATGACAAACCACTGGAAAATTATTATTACAATGTCTGTATCTGGTGAAAGCGCGTCTATTATACATAGGTAGGACTGGTAGGTTGAGCAAATATTATTCCGATTTCAGGTCAGTTTTGTAAATTCTACAATTAATACATGACTTAGGACCAGCCTATCCATGATTTCGTCACAGGATTGCCATATAATATAAGAGATACATAAATATTTTCCATTTTGTCGATAGTCAGAATAATGTATGTAGCATATACAATCTATGTCGGTTGATGGACAGAAATATGCAGGATATAGTACCTGGTCAATTGAAAGACAGAAAGTTGGAGGGTACCCTATCTATTGATAGAAAGATGATGGATATATTAATAGACAGAATGGATAATGGAGGATATACTGCCCAGTCCGTTAATAGACAGATAGTAGATGATTATTGAAAGAGAATAATATAGAAGAATATACTATCGTTAATATACAGAAGGACAGATACTAGGACTAGGAAGATATATTGATATACAGCAGCATGGATGATATATCACCCAGTCTGTTGGTGGACAAAAGGATGGAGGATATATTACCTAGTCCGTTGATAGACAGAAGGATGTAGGATGTCTTGATAGACAGAAAGATGGACGATATATTACCCAGTCTGTCGAAAGCACGAGGGATAGATGTAGATGATGAATTAATAGACAGAAGGATGGAGGATATATTAGCCAGTCGGTTGATAGACAGAAAGATGGATGATGAATTAATAGACAGAAAGATGGATGGTATATTACCCAGTTCGTCGACAGACAGAATAATGGATGACGACTTCAAGGACAGTGTGCTTCCATGGCCGAATGGTTAGGGAGTTGGATTCGTGACCAGAAGGTCGTGGGTTCGATTCCCGGTCGGCTCTGGTGGTGGATGTTGAGCAAACCTACCCCTAGCAGGTTGCACACTGCTCCGCACCTACACGTTAAATAGGTACAGGTCATTGGGTTGAAAGAGTGAGTGAGTGATTGTGTGAGTGATCAGCATTGTGCGCTGAATGTGCTGCCGCAAGTGTACGAGAACTGATCAAATGCTGATCAATAAGTGTGCCAATGACCTGGTGTAAATTGTAAAGTCATGAGAGCCAGATTGGGATCAGGACTATAAACCACCACATTTACATTTACAGAAGGATGGCTGATATATTACCTAGTCCGTCGATAGAGAGAAGGATAGAAGGATGATGCATTGATAGACAGAAGGATGGAGGATGAATTGATAGACATTGATAGAAGGATGGAAGATAATAGACAGAAGGATCGAGGATATATTGATAGACAGAAGGGTTGGAGATATATTACCCACTCCGTTGATAGACAGAAAGATGGATGATGAATTGATAGACATTGATAGAAGGATGGAAGATAATAGACAGAAGGATCGAGGATATATTGATAGACAGAGGGGTTGGAGATATATTACCCAGTCGGTTGATAGACAGAAATATGGATGATGAATTGATAGACATTGATAGAAGGATGGAAGATAATAGACAGAAGGATCGAGGATATATTGATAGACAGAAGGGTTGGAGATATATTACCCACTCCGTTGATAGACAGAAGAATGGAGGATACAATACCTAGTCCGTTGATAGACAGAAGGAGGGAGGATGTGGCGGTGCTGATGCCGAGTTCGAGCGCGAGCGGCGGCAGGAAGGTGGTGGCGGCGGGGAGCGTGCTGCCGGCCATGGCCACCTGCAGACAGCGGCAGACGACATCAGTGACATGGATGTCCAATCAAATTTGCCATTTTGTGCAGTTAAGAAATACTGTTTGAAATAGATGAATCCTAACAATACGACCGAGTAAATACTCTCATGGAACACAGTCTACCCAATAACTGCAGACACTTGTCACTTGCTAACGTTGCTATTATGTATTCAGCAATACCATACACTGAGATTATACATTATTTTTTATAATTTGTTGTTTGTATAACACTCCTCTTAATTAAAAAGATAAATAAAAAAATAGAAAGAAACCCCCTCCACAAAAACCGCCAAACACTCACACTGTTTCTGAGCCCATGCAGTTATCAGTGAAGGTAAGGAAACTATTTGATATGGAAATTTCTAGACTAAGAAACCTGCATACCATGTAGAGCAGGAACGTGGGGTTGGAGAAGAGCCTCCTCCAGCGGCCGGCGCCGGTCACCACCACGGCGCGCTTCTCACGGCGCACCAGCAGGTTGTCACAGTCTGACTTGCGCGTGAGGAAGCGATGCTCCTCCTCATCTCCCTTGTTCTCTTCAGATCCTTGCTTCTTCTCCTCATCATCATAGAGGCTCTCCGCGTCAGCGTCTTTTGTAGTAGATGATAGAGGGCGATGCTGCAGTGGAGGTCGCATCAGAGCTCCGATCACCTGGATAGGATTTAAACATGAGATGTCATTTTAATTTTTAATAGTACATGTCATGTATGTATGAAGACTGTTCCTATTGAACTTGCATTTTGATGCATAGACACGTTCCTACCAACCTGTACATGCATGAAGAGACAACTTTCTACTCGCATGGACATGCAGTTTTTTTTATAAGCCTGTATTCTATCAACATGGATATGCATGAAATGACAGTTTTCTACAGTACAAGCCTGAATTTGCATGAGGAGACATATTACTAGTAATCTGTATTAACATGAAGACCTGGCAACCTACATATGCATGAAGAAGCTTTCTTTAAACCTGTATTTGAATGAAAATACAATTTTCTACCAGCCTGTATATGCATGAAGATACAGTTTTCTATAATTTTTGTGTATATCTGTGATGGATGATACGATTTTCTACCAACCTGTATAAGCATGAAGATGCAATTTTCTACCAACCTGTATATGCATGAAGAGTGCTGCCATCACGAGAAACGTTCCCGCGTAGCCGTAGTAGGCAAAGGAGAAGGCGAGAAACGGCGATAGTAGCAGGGACCCCACGCCCATGCCCATCGTCGCCAGCCTGCAGAGGAGTATGGGTGTTCGTAAAGAGGATTAGTTCGGTGTTCCAGGGTGTGTGATTCACTTTCACATCCAGGTTTTTAACATAGGGACATAAGATAGAATTTAATCAGATTCATGCACGACCAAATCAAGAAGCGTAAAAAAAGTAAAATTAATGTATTATTTGATTATTTTGGCCAACATAGTGTGTTTCTGTTCCTAGTCCCTCCTCCCAATGAAGTGGAAAGAGTGGAGCTGGGACATTCAGTTTGCATCTGAATGTCAATTGTATTGCAGTACAAATAGTTTGTGAACAAGTTCACTCATTCATATACGTCTTTCAAAGACGTTCGATTTCTTGTTCATCTTGTACATCTCAGAAAGCCTAAACTATGCCATAGCAACAAGCAATAGTTTTGCTCAGACCTTTCAAAGCAATACAATGTACCAGGTATTGCAACCAAACCATATAAAATCTGCAGTTATTGAGGTGATTGTTACAGTTGATATATATTTCAATGTAAAAATCACTCACATGCTCAGTAAAATCAACTCTTGGGGGAACTCTTCACTTATAGTGTCTCAATTCTCAAATGAGCTTGGCCACATGCGTCATGATCATTATTTCTTTCTGATTTTGCTCTTGGATCTTCTCAATTGTTATTATTAAATGCCTAAGAGAGTTTAGACTGTTACACTGCTTTATCTCACTCGCTCGGCTCCACTCCATTTCAGCAAGCGAGCGGCGCAGAATGAAAAGGGGCCAGTGCAACAGTCTAAATAGGGTTCTCCTTAGAGGTTGAGGCCGTTATGTACGAAAATGAAAAATATATTTTTGAGCTGAAACTATCATAATTAGTAAGATTTTTCCAATACCACATTTCCAACAATACAATAATTATGTCTAAGAATATGTTTTAAACATATTATTAGTAGGTAGGTTTGGCTAACAAATTACATAATTAGCTAAATAGTACCCGCAGATATGAAATGATTTATGATTTAATAATTATATACCCGCAGATCTGTGTACACGTGGTACAACCGTACACATAGTTTATATATTAAGAAAAATACTAGCATGCAGAAGAACTCTGAGCAGAAGAATCAAAATAGAAGAGGAAGTAAACGTCATCAGTGCACAGTGTGCGAGAAATTATTCAGTCAGAAGGGACAGCTGACAAACCACACGAGAATCCACACGGGGGAGAAACCGTTTCAGTGTACACTTTGTGAGAAATTGTGAGTCAGGTTACATACCAAGTTCTTATTTTCATATTGTGCAACTTGTAAATCTATTATTTTATACAAAGTACATAACAATTTCGTTTAATGATTGACTGTAAAACTAGAAATATTTGCAGCTATTATTTCACAGCTATTTAATTAGTTTAGTTTTTAAGAATGTGGAAATTTTATAAGAATATTTCAGCAAAATTGTTCAGCAATGATTAACAATTAACAAATAGAACTTTATAATTTTATCTTTTATTAATATTTGAAGTAAATGGCAAAGTAATATGACATCTGTACATACTTGTACATAAAAATACATAATCACAAGTTCAAATCTCATTAAAAATTGTAACATTGACTTTATTCTCTACTTTTTCACATCTATTTTTTCCCCATTAGACATCATAAAGTCTATGCGTAGTACGTCCCTTGTCCCGGCTTCGCACCCCCGTCGCCGGCTTGGCCCCCATTTCTTTCGGTGCAATTTCGATCTGTCAAATCTAGGGGGGGGGGGGGTAGGGTATTTTTTTAAATCCAGAAGAGACATCGCTCGCGGCATGACATTTTAATAGCTGCCCGCACTTTTTAAGATCTATTTTCATAATTTTTTAAATTTTGAGTTGTGTCGTCGGTATACCCCCGCGGTACACCTGTCGCCACCACGTATGTAATGGGGGAGGGGGGGGGGTAAACCACCCGCGAAATTTGCTAATTGAATCGTGCACGAATATTTCTAGTTTTACAATAATTGAATCATAATGCTTTTAGGAAGAATGTACATTTCCTCCTACACCTCAAGTGCCCATCACAAAAACCATCATAATGGTTTCTTTTATTTAATACTGCACACATACAGTAGCATCTCTCTAGTAGACCACCATTGTAACTAGTGTTAGGTGGTCTCAATATAGAGTAGGTCTCTATATAGAGGTGCCTTTTGGTAGCTTTATGAAGGTTTGGAACTGAGAAAAGTGGTCTTATAGAGGTGGTCTCAATAGAGAGGTGGTCTTGATTGGAGGTTTTACCGTATTCAGTGTTTTAATATCGTGGAATAATCATTCCAGAATAAATGAAGATTAAAACTCATGTATCAGAGAAAAAGCGCCACGAACCCAAGAGCCTTTGACCGCTTCTCCCGGAAGTACTGGTTGATGATGATGTAGGAGGGAGGCAGGATGAACGCGCCGCCGGTACCTGCCATAGATAGCGTACTGTGTACATACTACATAGTTTGAGAATTGCTCTTTCTGAAGCAACAGTCACTGATGTGCACCACGGAATATTTCATTTGATGGAGAGAAGTTTAGAGCTCTCAAAGAATTGATTCAAAATTTAGGTAAAAAATTTAGGGTCAAATCTGTGATTGAGGATTTGTCATGTAAAGAATGACATCAGCCAAACGGATGACTACCTTACAACAATGTAGTAGAGAAGTTCACCTTTTATACAATATGAAGTGAAAGGGATAGGTGAAACGTGCGCAGATCTATCCAAGGTATCAGACTGTCAACTCAGTCCCGCTTTCAGTCACATCAAAAAGTATTTACTACTCTCACCGATAACTACTCTCTCCATATTGTGCATATGCAGTTTTTTTGAATAAAAGAGTGTAGCCCAAGTGTATTGCCCAATTGTAAGAACTTTGTAGGAACTTTGGCAAACCATATAATTGTAAGCGTCTATATTTAGACTAGCTCGGGTCCACTGGATTTTACTACTCTCACTGATACCTATTCTCTTCATATTGTGCATGTACATTTTTTTAAAGTATAGAGGGTAGCCTCATAGTAGTGGTAAGCGGCACTGGCAGATACAGGGTATTGGGAATATGGGGGAGGGGAAGACGGAGGGGGGACGCACTTGTGGGATTTCATGGGTTTTATACACGTGAATGAAAGCATACATGCCAAAATCCCTATGATGGGGGGTGGGGGCCTCAATCTGCCTATGAGTGATATTACGTTTGGACTGGCCCACATTACCACAGATGAGTCCGAGGCTGAGATAGGTGAGGTAGAGGCTGGAGTCGAGCACGGCGGTGAGCAGCATGCCGGCCACCACGAGCGCACCGCCCACCATCACCAGCACGCGCACCGACACCCGCTCAGTCAGCCACGACGTCACCGGCGCTGCAATCACAGGCAAGCACGCACTTAGGGAACGACCATGGGCCTCAGCATCATGGGAGGGGGTAGGGGTTATATATAATGGTCTACTACTATGGTTTACACACACTATGCCATACAGTATATACTCCAAACTGTTTGGTATTGTGTTTTTTTTTCCAAACCATAGTAGTAGACCTTTATATACCCCATACCCCCTCCCATGATGCTGAGGCCCATGACCACGAGCAGGGCATGCCCATTTTTCCGTGCTCAGGGGTTCTTCTAGTACACTTTGTATCTTTGTTTTGACGAATTTGATAATATAAGATAGCTTATTGTGACAAGATGAGGCATACACTGCACTGAAATACTGTGCGTAAACCCTTACTTGTAAAAGGATACATACACGTATACCTATATCTGAGGCTTTTTGGGGGGCACTATGGATGCTTATAGTGAGCCACTTAGCCTCTGAGATAGCCAGGTCCTGTTAATGATAAGAAACAACCGTACCAGAGTAAAAGCAACAGTAAGAAACCCAGCTACACTCAATATAAAGCACAGTTGGTAATTCCCCCAAAGGTGTATCAAGACAATGGCAGATCCAGGATTTTAGAAAAGGGGGCGCACTTCATGGATTTCATGGGTTTCGTACAAGTGATCGATGGCGGACGTGTAAAAACCATATGAAAATGAAGTATGTTGGTGTGAAAAGGGGGGCACAAGCCTCCTGCGCCCCCTGGGTCTGCCTGTAGAGGAAGTCAGTCTTTGCCCCTTGAGCTTATGATGAAAGAGAGAAATGACTGCTTACTCCAGACGATCATAGACAGCACGTTGATGATGACAAAGGCGTTGGTCTCCAGCGCCGAGGCTCCGAAGTGCTCGCCCAGGATGTTGAGAATGATGCCTGAAACAGCAGTCAAGGAAGGCAAGGATAACGGGAAAAAAGAATTCTCTGAAAAACTGCGATCTGTGGCAGTTGTAGTAATTACATTGGCACTATATTGTGTAAAGGCGGATACAGCTTTTTGCCGAAGGGAGAGTGGGGTTTGAGTTAGGTGGTACGGCGGCAAACCACTACCCTCACCCTAGTCCCGGCCCCCACACCACCTTAGAATCCACTGTTGTTCATTTCAAAGCAGGTAATAGAATACGGATTGTATACTATGACTAATAGAACAATGAAATCCAGTGCTTTATGCCACATAACAAGGATCAACAGGAAACGTTTCATAGGAGAAATGAGTGAGTGACTTAAACATTAGACCCACATGACCATGGAAGGAGTTGAAACATCATGTCTCTAGTCAACACAAAGTATAATTACAGTGCATGTGGTGTTATTGCACAGCAAGTTGTTTTGATACTTCACGAGGCCGTTGTGTTCACCTGACAGTTTTTAGGCCGTTCTGTGTTTACTCTTGAAAGGTTGTATCCAACCTGTCGCCGGTCAAGGCACTGTGTGCTTCCCATACTAATGCACAAGGTCGTTTTGTTTTACCCGACAGTGGACGAGACAATTGTGTGTTACGAGTCCGATGCATGAGGGCATTGTATCGAACATGTCATAGGTCGTTGTGGTTTACCTGCGCTCTTCACCGTGCCCATGACGAGGAGGTTTGAGCCGCAGGCGGCCAAGGCCACGGCCCACGCCCACCCGCGGTCCACGTCACTGCCACCGGCCATGCGGGGTTGGGCACCTACTGGGTGAATAGGGAGAGAGGTGGGAAGTCTTTCAACAAAACGTTTTTTTGCAAACACAGTTAAGGCAATACAGTTCACAAAAGTGATAATTTTATTAGTTAGTCAATATTACCGGCTATTCTTTTTTTTTCTAAACTGCACTAAATTATTATAGAATTATTTGTTGGAAGAAAAGCAGGTAATATCTTTGAGTAAATGAATGATAAGACCCACTGCTTTATTCATACCACATAACACATAACTTGGATACATTTATCAATAGTTAGACTATGAAAACTTCGGCAGAAGAAAAAAAACTCACACACACTCAAAACTGGATTGGTATCGACTGAATGTGGACTAGAAACCAAAACACACACACACACACACGCACACACACACACACACACACACACACACACACACACACACACACACACACACACACACACACACACACACACACACACACACACACACACACACACACACACACACACACACACACACACACACACACACACACACACACACTCACACACACACACACACGAGGGAAGCTAGTATATGACAGTTACGGTACTGCGTGGCCGCCTACCCGCTGCTCTCCCGCGTCCACCATTGTCCACTGCGCCGTAGCCGGACGGCCGCTCCACCCCGCCACCGCGGCTCGGCAGTAGACTCGCCCCCGTCCCCGGTTTCTCGTCCTTCACGGCCATGTCGTCTGCTCCACGTGCTGCTGATGTTAGTTTGCTTAGATTTAATAATGACTGTGCATGTTTCGGCCCACACATATACAGTTTACATTTATAGTAAAGATTTCTATTGACTTCTATACACTCAAGTATTGCGTAATGTTTCAAGGATTGTGAGAATTTAGATGAAGTAGACAGCAAGAACGAGAACAACAACACGATGAAAATGAAGACCGACATGAAGACAAAGACGATGAAACAGAAGAAAAGAAGTCTGATCAAGAAGACGACGAGATAGAAGATCAAGAAGACAAAGAAGACAAAGAAGATAAAGAAGATAAAGAAGATAAAGAAGACATTGGAGACGAAGTAGACAATGTAGATGAAGAAGACTAAGAAGATAAAGACTAACAAGACGTAGAAGACAAAGGCAAAGAAGAAACAGAAGATGAAGAAGACGAAGAAGATGAACAAGAAACAGATGACGACGATAAAGATGAAGTTAAAGACATAGAAGAAAAGATGAGGAGGAAGAAGAATTCGAAGAGGGCGAAGAAGACAGAAACAAAGATGAAGAAGACAAAGAAGAAAAATGCAAAACGTTCACTTACAGATAGTTCGACTATCACGTTACCATTCTCCAAAAGAGCACGGCGGGGGATCTGTCATGGAATTGTTGAGTCGGTGAGTAAATTTGTCCGGCTTGAAACCTCAAAACACCAATCCGTGAAAGCGTATACGAAACTGTTCATATGGTATCCAGCGTAGCTAATAACAATAATCCCAGTGACACATATATGAGCGCAGTTTCACTGTCCTAACTTCTAATTGGGGTTTAGTTATTCCCTATTCAAAGAAAACTATAGTATCTAAATTTTGCAACAGATGATTATACACGAGTGACTTGTATCAGCATAGGGGCAAACTATCTACTAGCTTACAGCATCGTGTTTGTGTTGGTATTGTCTCATACGGTTAGTAAATAATCTCATGACCAGGTGACAGTAACGACTACGGAACGACCACCTTAACACATGGTATGATGGCCACGTCTAGCAGTTTAGTGGCAAAAGTATTAGCCTCAATAAGTGTGATACAAAAGTGGATGAAATACGTTTGATAATGTCCGATGTCACAGTTACGGTCGGGAATGATTCATTAAAGTGATCAGAGAGCCAGGGAAATAAATCACAGCCGCCTGCCTTTTCATAGCGTCATTTGCAGTACTTGATAAGTGTCACATTTTATAACATCCTATATGTGTAAGCAGTATCTTATGTTATCACTGGTGATAAGAAAGTTAAATCCTCGCGCCGTCTTCATCAAATGTGCAACAGCGTTGCATGGCCTGGTCACCGTCTATAACCGGCCTCTATCAGCAATCAAAACAGTGGCCATTATCTATAATAAGGATGGCGGTAGTCTCTCCCCCACCCACCCCCACCCATTGTTGCTAATTTTTACCTTTCATTACTAATTCCTAAATTCCTATCTACGATATTGTATCACACCATTTCACATGTAAGCACACACAAACTACGTACAGTTTAAGTAAAATTTGGCATTTTCTGAGAGTTAGATGACCAATTATTTCCTTGGTCATGGTAGAGGACTGCAATGACCTACATTGCTACCGGAAGGACTTTATGGTTTATTGTAATGTAGTCTATTTTGTGTCTGACGGTAAAGTTCTGTTATAGACTGTGATGATGTCAAGTCTGCTTTGACCTGATTATAAACATGACGTGTAATGAGTCAGAAGTCTTGAAAATGAAAAATCAAACGATTTACACTTGAAACATACAATATGCAAATCAGCGACGTTTACAGAGAAATCATCACAGGCATCATCATCCAGCTTTAAAGCTTTAGGCAAAAGGTGATTGGGGCGCACTTTGAATACTGAGAGGCTAAATTTAGCTCATTAGCTCATTAGCATAAATCATCATTTCAACGCCTCCTCCTCCCCCAAGAAAAAGTGTTCTGTTCCCTATGATGTATTAATTAGAACAAATCAAATTACATCATGATGTTTGCGATAAAACCAATTGATTGGTCTTCAGGGAGTGGCTCGCCCATAGGCGCCCTGGGCGTTCACTATAGTGTCCAAGTAATATAGTGAGGCAAGACAAGGAAGCCCCCCCCCCCCACACACGCACTTCCGCCAACTAGATGCGGTTCGAGATGCGTGCTACATTACATGTGCTTGTTCTTGATACCCCAACGGAGAAGCCTCCTGTCCGTGTCCCCTGACTGGGAAGGAGCCATCCACGGGACCTGTGGTTTGTGCTATGTCACGACTTGGGCACGCCCTAGCTAGGGAATTATAACACAACGAGAAGTCTGGCCTGTGCCGCTGATTGCCCTCTGAGGAAAAAGAAGAAGAAGTTTACAATCAAATGTACATAATGTCAATGAATAACAATGCAAGTATTCATCAGCATCATGATAGATATGCGTATAGTATATGTATTGAACAGTGGGTTTGATCTTACTACAATCGACTTATAATTTTTCATACCCTGGCAGATACCGGTACCTCTATGATGATAAGATTATCTCTGTGGACTTGACCCCAGGTGGCCTCAATGCAGAGGTGCTCTTTTTTACGGGTGTGGCAGGTTGCCTCTTTTTATTACGGTAGTTTCTCTATCAGAAAATTCCCTCAACCGATTGCTATTTAGGATGGGAATGCAAGAAAGTGTTATTATTATGGAGGTGGTCTCAATAGAGAGGTTCTACATTATCATATGTCTTGTTCTGGTACTGGTGTGACGTCAGCATGAGTTATACAATTCACATCCGGCAGTTAGTAGGGCCGGGGAAAGTTGTAGAACGGGGTCGATGACGGCAAGTGGCGGTATCATTGTCAAATGCAGTAAAACCTCCAATTAAGACCACCTCGCTATTGAGAACACATCCATAATAATACCGCATCTGGCGGTCTTTACTATTTATTTAGAAACCATCGTGTATATTCATAAAAAACCTACATCTCTGTTGATACCACTTGAGGTCAGTTCCTGGGTTGTCATAATTGAGAGGTTCTAATATGTATTTGGGTGATTTTTTTTTTATGTCAATGAACATTTGTTATCTATATAAGCGTGCGTGTATGCATTGCAAATACTGCTGCAGCAGATTTCTCAAAGGGCCACTACTTGGAGCAGGTACCCCATCACAAAAATCAACATTAGTTCCTGGGAACGGGTTTGATCATTGGTATGTCTGCATAGGCAGATCCAGGTTTTTGGAAAAGGGGGGAGGGGGGGGGGGCACACGTAAGGAAAAGGGGGGGGGGCGCACTTACGGGATTTCATGAAAAACCCAATGAAAATAAAGTATTTTGGTGGGAAAAGGGGGGGGGGGCGTCCCCTGCGCCCCCTGGAGCTGCCTATGGTCTGGGCGTAGAAAAGCCGTGATGCCACAGCAGGAGATCTGTGCGAGCTGCGAAATTCGAAATCTTGTGACTGAGACATCCTAAGCATATGAGACTTCGTTTTTATCTATTTGTGTTTGTTAAAAAAAACACACACACAAACTGTTATCCAATTTGATTCTGTGGCTTGCATATTAGGTGGCTATTGATAATCAAGGTGCCAAATATAGGATGGGTGTCCATAAATATCTGATATACCCCTAAAACCGTCAAAACATCAGCATTACCATTTTCGGCTTAGAATTCCATGGGCCATATAAATGATTCTATTTCATTAATGTATTGAGATAATGATGTGAAATAAGTTTTTAGAATTGGCAAGAACAGTGTCTTCTTCTTTGCTGTTCAATTAATACTAGCTTATACCCGTGTGGTCAAAGAGGCATGCTGAGAATCACATTGAATCACTCCAGTTACATAATCGCATGAGTAGATCCCAACTAAGTCATTGTTGAAATCCATTGAGGTTCTCAGAACCATATAACAACAGTTGATGGCGGAAGAAAGTCAAGACACCAACCATCCAACAATAAAGACCAATGCACAATGTCTGCATTTTGACACCACTCACCCACTTCCTGATCGTACCTGACAACATCCACTCATCCCCAGACCACAGATTACCAACAAATACATATTACTGGTCCACTCCCACCCATCGCAACCACCCTCATCCTAAAAAAGCTCAGCCCCAAATCTGACACCGATCGCCAAGTCCTGATAGCATTCTTCCCATCCTGACAGCACCCATGACTTGATAGCACACACCGGTATTAACATTACCAACCTTTCATCCTGCTTCAAGCCACATACACATTGGCATATCCCAGATACAGAAACATGTTGATACTTACACAATACACATATATAGTCCTTTTAATACTTAGGTGCTGTCCATTACGTCCAGCCATAATTGTAATAAATTATATTAATCTTTAATCTTGCAAGCATCCATACTACCGATTACTATAGCGTGACTACAGGAACAGTCAGTCCATGTACATGTGTGGACACTTACGTCTCAGCCAAGTCATTTTAGTCACAGCTAAGGTAGGAAAAGTTAGTGTTTATGTATATTGTCTTCCATGGACATAGGAAAGGGATATATTGAGTTAAGTGTAGGAAATGGGTACTGCACTCTTTGTGTCCAGCACCCACCTTTGTGCAAATTGTGGGCATTACGCTGACAGAGAGCTACATGGATTAACTCTAATTTAAAGCTCGTATAAATATATATCAAGTAGATCATTGTTCAGTGAAAATGCAGTTGGCATCTAATATGCAAAAGCTATGGGATGAAAAATTAGTGTCTATGATAATGGGAACATAATGCTCTCCATGGCACAGATATTCTCACACACTTCAGTAGAACATCCCTATTAAGAATGCCCAAGAACTGGCGTCAAGTGGTTTAATATAGGGGTGTTCTCTTTAGGGACGTTTGCAACGGTCTTTTTTAATGAAGACTTGGGACTGTTATAAATCATATTATAATAAAGGTGGTATATTTATAGAGGTGGTCTTGATTGAAGGTTCTAATGTACACATAGCTCAATTGACAAAGTGGTGGTAATCCTTAGTATTTGAATCTTTATGACATCACATTACTCCACGTGTCGCTGTCATGGCTGCTGCTGTCTGCTATTTTTGTTATAAAACCGCTAATTAACAACCATCAGGGCCATTTCGACGATGAAAAACATATTCGTGCAAAACTACACAGTACCATGAACGACCCCCTCTAGTCAGATGGCGTCCAGCTAGTCAGGCTAAAGAGGAGATAGCCCAACAAAGTCCAAAAATTAGCATATTAATATATAGGATAATTGATCTACTGTCAGTATATTTCTTTATTTCCTTTAGAACTGGCCTTCTAAGTGAAAAAATACCAGATTTGTTAAATTTATGGACAAATGTTGGTTTCACATATATCTTGAGATCCAATGACTCAAAATTTTCTAAAACCACCTTCTAAAAGAGCTCATTGAGACTTTTCAAAAACGGTATTAGTCAAATAGAAATAAAAAATTCGCCCAACTTTTCTGATTCCCCGCTTTGTTTTGGGAAGGGGGGTGTCGCTAAACTTTTTTTCATGTAAAGGACTTTTGCTTTAGCGGGGGGGGGTGTCACTCAACTTTTTTTGAATTTTTTTGATGGAACTCCTGGTAAAAAAAGTTTGCCAGAATATGGACTTAATAACATTTTGTTGTACATTTAAAAACACAGCCCCCCAAAATTACGAACAAATTTTGCTTTCCTGAACTCCTGCATAGTAAAAATAAGTTTTTCCGCGTCCTGAAAAATAAATTTTGTTGGTGTTTTACTTTGAAAAGGAGCCTTTAATTTTGAACATTTCTGTAAAATTGAAATTTAAATTTTAAAACAAAATTTCATTTTGTCAAGAATACGCCCGAAAAAAGAAAACTATGGTTATGGACAGTAAATAGTGTATTTTTCCCTGTGAGCTGAGACCCCAAATTTTGGATATCGGTTCATCTTTAAAATCTACATTAATAATGTATCAAATACTATAATTTTGAATTAATATTGTATTGTACATCAACTTTCTATGTGTATGGAAAAAATCAAGATGGCCACTAAAATTCAAAATGGCCGCACAACTTGTTAAAGGATGAATTTGTATTGATTTTGTTTAAGTGTATGTATTTGCATTATCAAACTGATCATGGCGCAGGTTAGCATTTATAATGTTGTGTTTATGCATATCAGATATATTCTAATATATAATAGAAATGCCTCATTGATATTTATAGTCAACTATTTAGCAAAATAAGCAGTTGCAGTTTGGATAAAAAAAACTGCTCTAACGATGTTTAACACTCCTATGTGTAAATGATGTTTGTAATTCAGAATTAGTATCAATATGGTGGTTCATTTTACTTTTGATAATATAAGATGGTCAGCAAAGTTGTAATGTAACTCTGATTTTATGATTTTGTGTTAAGAGGACAAATAAACCTGCCAAGCACCTCATCATGCAATATGCCATCAAGTCCACAACAGGCTCCGTTGAAATGATCAGAATAAATCAATCGCCTTGGGGATTATGTTTCATATACTCCACTTGAAGAGCTGGAGACATCCTCATGCATTCAGAAGCGGCAGATTCAAAAGGATGAGCATATACCATTACTTGAGCACATCCATCCACATGTTCCTACTACATTGGCCTTCGATAATATTTACCGAATTGAAGAGACCCTGAGTGGAGCTGGCACATCACACCGTGTCAATGGCATTGCTGTGCAAGCAAGAGTTTATGGTGACCATCAGCCAAGAGAGCCCACTCAAGCACTATGAAGAAAAGGATCACTGGAAGTGAGCATACATCAACTGCCAGCATATAATGCTGGTGGACGAGTAGAACCGCCAGCCGGACCCTATGTAACACTTGATGTTAAAGAATTCGCGGCAGAACAAAAAAATGAAGAACTTTGTTTGGATTTTGACTAGACTGTGTTTGGCACATTTTCAGGATGGCCTGGGTTTAATATAACCACACATAACATCCAAATTTCTTCTGACACCTTGCCATATCCCACCATCAATGCACCAGCAACTGAAATATCCACCCTCCATGAGATACTTGTTTGTTCACAGAAGATTAAGGAAAATCTTGAACTGAATAGTATTGTGCTGGTGTATGATGAGGCTATCTATGCAAAAACCACAGAAATATTGTGGAACCACAGCAAACTTGATGCAATTATACCCTGTAAATTTGAGCTTTTTATACAATGTGTACTCAAATGGCAATCATAGGGAAGCACTTTGGAGATGCTGGTCTTCAGGATCTATGTATTGAGTCAGGTCTCATTGCAGGAGTATCCATTGCAGGAGGTCGAAATTATAAACCGTGCCATCATTTTGCATGAACTTCTCTATGAAACACTAATGCGTCTCATGTGGAAACAATTCCCAACATTGCTGGAAAATTATGATTGTGATAAATGTGAGCATTTACAGAGTTGGATTACTACCATAACAGCTATGTCTGGAGATCTCTCTGAAAAATCATTCAAAGACCTCATGAAATCTGCTTCTTTCTAAGCAACAAATGAAGCTTTTTTGAAATTCAAAGAGTTTCTGTGCAAGGAAAATGGCCAATTGTCTTACTTCTGGATGAGCTGCGTTGAAATGGTTGAGATCCTCCTGGATATGGTGAGAGTATCATGAGAAGGTAATTGGGAGCTACATTTAGCATTCATTCAGTTCATGATCCCATGGTGCTTAAGCTACGATAATGTCATTTATGCCAGATATCTGTCCCACTACTATTCTGAAATGTCCAGTCTATCCACAGATCACCCACATATTCACGCCTACCTCAGAACAGGGGGATTCTCAGTTCAACATAGTGATGATAATACCTTTGGGAGAGTACCAGTAGACCAGACACTTGACAAAACAGTAAACAGAGAGACACAAACTGCTGGTGGCACTCAAGGTGTCAGTTTAAAGGCGGCCGCACTGAACCAGTGTTACTTGACTGCAGAATATCGTAGCTCATATCTGAGGACACTGAAAGCATCTCTAGACATGGATCAAGTCAATAGTATTCACAAAGACCTCCAGAAAACTAGAATCAAAAGAGATGAAGAAGACATCAGTAGCATCATGATGGATATTCATGTAGACATGCTGAATTAACCCATTTAGTTGTGAACGGGTGATCTTGTCTGCCTGTCAAGTGGACTTGCTGCTACCAAAAACATAGCAAAAGATCTTATGGAAGCTAACAGACTAAGAGAGAAGATCTACTAAACCTTCGGAGTGGAAAGATTAGAGAGTGACTCCCAGTGAATAAATGCCATGACCCACTTACCAGAATGAATTTGCAAACATTCTCTAGAAAACACGGTCATAGTACAGGAGTGAAACCATCCTAGGCTCTACAAAAGATTGTCAGGAAAAGAAGTGTATGTTAGTTGTGGAGAAGACTGCTACCTAATGAATGATCTTGGATCAGAGGTTGTACATGAACTTAAATCTACACAAGAAGAGGCAGATACAAGGCACCTATTTCATGCTGCATCAAATGGGTATAAAGCAATAAAAGTTGTATCAGATGATACTGATCTTCTGGTCCTCTTTGTCGCAGTCAGAAATGAAATTCGCAGTCGCATCTATATATCGCATTTATATAAAAAGTGGTACCCAAAACAGAAGTCCAAAATTTAGTAAATCTGTTTTGGCCAGATAACACAAAAGCACGGATTGAAATGCATGCAATAACTGGTTGCGACTCAGTAAGTACATTTTCAAGGAAAGGAAAAGTTTGTGCTTTGAAACTTATGAAAAGTAACCAAAAGCACAAGTAGGCTTTTAAAAGGTTGGGAGTCGACTGGGACCTGAGTGCTGAGCACTTTCAAGATTTAGAATCTTTTATTTGCCAACTACATGTATATAGTTGGCAAAGTTCAGCTAGTGTAAATCTAATGTGGTACCAGCTATTTTGTTAAAAAAAGTTGAATCATTTCAGCTTCCTCCATGTACCACAACATTGTACCGACATTTTCAATGAGTAAATTATCAAGCGAGGATTTGGAAGTTGTCGTTCCAAGGAAGTCAACCTGTTCATTCTCCTGCAGGAAAGAGATGTTTGATGGAGAGTGCAGATGATAATGAGCAACTTGTAATTGGTTGGTCAGATGTGGTAACTGCTCCAGATGCCATCCTTCAATTTCTGGCATCCAAGTGCAGTCGATTTTGTAATGAGCAAACATGTCCATGTATTCCAAACGGATTATGATGTACAGAACTTTGTAAACTTCAAACATGTGACAAAAGAGCACAAGACGATTCTCTACTGAAATTGTCAGAAGATACCACAAGTGATGATGAAGCGAAGGAGGATTGGGCATGAGCATGTGAAGAAAACAGATATTGTACACCAACAAAGTAATCAAGTTCTTGGTTATTGAAATATTACATTGTAACATGTCTTTAATTGCATGATCAAATTTTGCTATTAAATATACAATTATACAGTAATGATATCTTTGGAAGTTGTATCATTCTATTCAATTGTTTATATTTCTTAAAATTATTATTGCAATGTTCTCTAAAAAACAATTTGAGAATATGTATTCTTGATTTGAGGAAGTCATTTCCACTTACCTGATATGACCCAGCATAACAGCGAGTCCACACTCTCAAATTGAGGATTAATTCATGCCCTTATATTCTTATTTAATGCATAGATAATAATTCATGATGATTCATCTAAGAGCAATTTGTAAATTTCATGTGGGCATATTTAATATTTCCTAACATCGGTATCATATACATATATCTGATAAAAGACTAAAAACGTGTTTTTCATGTCGTTTGTTTCTAGGAATAAACCCTTAATAGTATATGTTTCAAGCTCCTTCATATAAGTTAAATCTAAGATATATATTTATATCATCATTTATGCTAATATACAACAAAATATATTTTATCATATAACTATATATATAGTTTATTAACATTATGTTGTAGTTTATCTGTTACCCAGTTTTTGGCGGCCATCTTGGATTTTGGTGGCCATCTTGAATTTGTTTCATATGTGATGAAAGCTGATGTGCAATGGAGCATTAATCCAAAATGATAGAATATTTGATACATCATTTAGTGTAGATTCCATCCTCTGTCAGGTATTTTTGATAGTGTCAGGGTACTTCTAGATTCTGTGGGGGCCATTATGAAAAATTGCTGATTTTTCATGAAAAGCTACTCATCTGCGATGTGTATCGTATCTGGTTTTTCATTGGACCACATTTGCCCCTAAAAATGGTATTGAATGGTCTATTATGTTTACCAACTCTAAGGGCTATAATCAGCATTTTTAGGAACTAAAATATTAACTATCCTTTTCAAATGGGAGGTAACCTACATCAAATTTATACTTTTTAAAAAAGCTTTTGATAATATCTTTTCAAATGATACAAAAATATTGCTTTAAAAACATTTTGGAGCAGTACTTTTAATGGTAATAGTAAAATCTTGTATTTATCTCCATGTAAATCGTCTGTTCACACATGTCACACATGCCCCGCGTTTTCGACTCATAAATCTCAAACGAGCGGGGCTACATGAGTAAAGAACTTTTTTTTATTGACATCTACACACGTTAAACTTCTTTACAATGGTAATCATTAAATATTAAAAGAAAAACTGTCCAGTTCCATCTTAAGGATAACAGAACAACGAAAAAATTTGTCATTCGATTTATTGGATAAATTGTCTACCTTGACAATTTACTGTTTTGGCATAGATATCAATTACAAGCCCGATTTAATTTATTTTTACACCTGAAAAGGTGTTATATCTGTATTCATCATTACCTCTGAGCGTAGCTCTTGAACCAAAACCACTAACGTGTCTAACAGATACATTGTCACCAGCCGCAAGGTTCAGAACAACCATGTTAGAACTTAAATGGTTGTCACCACCGAAGAATCGGACTTGTTTCTCACCATTATGTACAATATAAAGCGCAGTTCCACCAGAAGGGCTGTCACAATTTGAAAAGAACAGATACACTCCTGCGTCAGGGGCAACAAATTGGTGTTGATTGGCGTCCCATCCGCCCCCTACGTTGGTGATGACTGAATCGTATGCGATGTTGACATCGGACTGCACTGCATAGCTGGTCGCCAGCCGAACCGTGAATCCCACGACGGGCAGCAAACCACCTGAAATAGGATCAATGATTGCAGATATAATATATCATTAATCGTAGCCTAGCATAAGCGTGATAATAATACTAAAAAACGTGGTGTGGCAGAGTGGAGTCGATATACTCATTTTTGTTGTTGTTGGTGGTGGTGGTGTGTGTGTGTGTGGGGGGGGGGGATGTTGAAAATATGGGTGCACTTATGATTTATCTTGGCATATTACTGTTCAATTTGGCAGATATGCTGAGGAACGCATTAAAACTAAGTTAGTGGGGATGGCGTGAATATATTGCCATACTGGTTTCATTTTTCCATACCCGCACTGACTTAAAAAAAAATGATAGCACCCTATTAAAGTCACCAATGCAATATGCATGTACTTTGATAGAAGTCTTTTCACTGAGATTACTGAGATTACTTTCCATAGTGAAATATCAAACATTTAATGAATGTTGGATGTTGTTCAAATAGCTTGTGCCTCAAATCAAATATCGATTTCGAGATATCAATCATTCATTTATTCAGGATTAAGTCAATGAGTATTCCATGTAAGCTAAATGTTTTCCAATTTGCAACCATCCCACAATCATACTGAAACTTCTGATGGACAAATTACATTTAAAACTTATTGCAACAACACACACACGCACACGCCCACGCGCAACACGCCCACGCGCAACACGCACGCACACGCACGCACGCACGCACGCACGCACACACACATATGTACATACCTGATAGTGCAGTATGGCGATTTTCAACTCGTGCCTGCCATGTTTTAAGCTCTTTATTTTCAATGCGAAGTTTGTCCATTTCAGCCTTAATCACTTTATTCTCAACTAGGATAGCTTTATTTTCTGCGCGGACTTGACCCACTTCAGTCTGCATTGCTTTATTTTCCATGCGGAGTTCACTCACTTCAGTCTCAATCATTGCCTTCACCAAAGTTTGAAGATCTTCGTGGTCGGACCCATCAAACTGGGAGTAAAGTAGATTTTATGTTAGTTAATGATTCTCTCAAATGGAAAAAAAAATCAAACTAGTATTATGGACCTATTGCCTTCTTTTCCAAAGCATGTTTCAACTTTGCAGCTGACTATTACGGAAAACTGAACGAATGGACAATACCGTGTTGATGCATAATTCAAATAGCAAAATGCATACTATACATTTCACTCCATACTTGTATTGCATTCTTGCCATAACAGGTAAAATGTTACATACCTTCTTCGATGTGGCAAAAATGCCATGGAATAGGAAAGATGCAATTATTAAAGTTGTGATCATCATCCTGTTCTGTTGATGTATTTTAATTAATTTGTAACAAATTTATTAATCATACAGCATTGTGAGAATATTCCATCTGGAGTACATGATAAAAGATAGTGTTATAAGAAGATTAGATAATGTTATCAAAGTCTTGGTAGGAAATGCAATTCTCAAATGATATAAAAATAAGACAGTGTACTCTTACGCTGAAATATATTTAATTTCAAGTATAATAAAGCATGAGACCTACAACCAGCAAACCAACTTTTCCGTGACAACACTAAAAATGGTGCAAACACACACTGACAGATCCAGGAGACTCAGGATGGGAGCTCCACCAGCACTTTTTAAATGTAAATAAATGTATTTGTGCATATTAACAGTTGCAATTTGGTGTTATCGTGCTTTAGTGACTTAACATTCAAACCAGGTCATTGGCATACGTGTTACACTATACATTTATCAGCTCTCTAAAGAGTATACATAACATCACAACCGTACCAACGACAAGCTTCTTAAGAGATGATGTAAGTATGTGGCAAGGGGCGCCGGTCCGCGGTTTCATTGTATCATGACTGCAGACTATAAATTCACCTCTATAAGTTGCAATGGACTAGTATTAAGATCCCCTGTTACACACAGCTGATAGCTTGTTCTCCTTCTTTTACTATGGGCACTGTAGGATTAGGACACCAGTACTCCTGGTACCTGCTCTGAGCCGAATAGCGGCAGTTTACTGTTAGATGCTGGTACCCACAGCACTAGGCTGGCAACCTACAGCATATTTCCTGTTCAGCTGTGAGAAAAGGTCATCTTTCTTGGTCTCTCTCCGTGTGTTGGGACGCCCATTAAACAGCGTGTCAACACTTGTGGGAAATCGCACAAGGTGTCCCTAACGCTTGAGGGCCTCTCCTGAAAACCCCCCTACAGGTAATACGGAGATTTTTTAAACTGTATATTAAACTGTTCATATTGACAGCGGGTGGGTGAAGTCAGGTAGTAAAATTCTACAGTATAAAGAGGGTGAGGGCGGTAAGAAATTAACAAGTATGAATTCAAATGTACCACACCATATTTAACGCTTTTTGATTTTGATTTATATTATATCGCAGTAAATTCGTGCAATTGCTGTACCACCATCAGGAGAATTATGCCATGATGAATAGAAAAGACCTACTAAGTACACATTAAAAATAGTGCTCAGAAGAAATCCTGTCATTAAGACTAACTGAGGGCTGACGTCAAGTGTCTTAACAGCCAGTTGGCATCTATAAATATGTTCACAGTGGTCAGTTTATGGAGGCTAGCCACAAAAAGCGGCTTCATATACAGGCGGTCGTTTCCACAGAGGTGTTTCTCATCGTAGTTCACACTGCATGCCATCAGCACCCCGACTTATGTAGCAACATTTTGCCTCAAATAACAATTTCTCACGTAAACCCCTAACTCACTCAAGAATTTATGCAACCAAAGGGGCCTGGGGAAATCCCAAAGATAGACCCTTTTGCCCTGGGGGAAATTTTAAAATTAAAAATTTGGTTTTTGAGGGGCCCTTTTAAACAGTTAAAAATTGGCTTAAGAAACCCGGGGTTTTTTTGCTCAAAGGGGGCCGTGGAATATAAAAAAAAGTCATTTTCTGTTAATAGTTTTAAAATTTGAGTGGGTCTTTTTCGGGAGGTGTAATGTAAAAAAACGTAACATTCATGGTTTTAAAAACGTTATTGCCCCGGGGAAAAATTTAAAAAGAAATTATGGAACCATGATATAAAAAAAAAAGATTTGTGTTCTGTAATAGTTTCAACATAATTATAAAAAACGATTGGGGAGAGAGGGGACCAAGTAATAAAATTAAGGGCAATGATGCTGTGACAGAAAAGGGGGGGGATTTGCTTTTAAAAATATCTTTGGAGCTCTAAAAGTAACCCATCGTCTGGCCCGGGTTCAAACATGGATATTTGGTTTGCACGATGTATCCAGTGGGCTCTCGTTTTGTGGACTCCTTTTGATATTAAAAAACCACAAAAGTTTTTGGGTTTTTTACACGGGTAGGAATTTATAAGAAACATACGAAAATTTAAAACATATTAGGCTGGTTTGATTTTTATTCTAAAGACATTTTATTTTCAATATGTATTATACGGTTTGGACGCGTCTGCATTGAATTTACACGCGTGTATACTTTGGCACAGTGTAATTTAAAAAAACAGTATTTTTTTTACATGAAGGGAACCATATAAATTAATTTTGTTTTGGGGTTTCCCCCAAGGATATTTACGTATGATTCCCTTCTCTTTTAAAAATTTCTGTTATTTAATAAATTTTACCGAAGAGGACAGATGTAAGAAAACGTTTAACAAATATACCAAAAATTTTGAATATCCCTGTATTATTTTAAAATTTTTTGAAAAATAAGCATATATTTGAATAAAAAAGAAATTCAACAATTAAAAACACTTGAAAAAAGCAATGAACATTTCATATAAAAAATTAAAAATAAAAATATATTGTCTTGATGACTAGCTGTATACCCGGGCGCTGCTTTGGTTGAAACAGAAAGATCCGGAACACATTTAAAACCTCCTCCCCCCTCCATCCCCCCTCTGTACCCCTTCCCTAAAACCGCTCTGTCAAAGCCCGGGGCTGTGACGGATAAAACCCTCTATCCCTTTTTCCCCTCGGCATCAGTCATAGCCATATAAAACTACATGTATAGGAAAGGTTTATGCCTCTAAATTTCCCCCCCCCAGCTTCTGCTCCCCTGGTAAAAAAATGTTTGGAACAGATTAAATGTTCCCCCCGCCCCTTTCCCTTTACCCAACCCCTCTTCTCTTTAACCCTCTTTTCCCCTCCCATATAAACAGGGGGAATAAGTCAAATGCATCTCCATACCCCCTTTCCCACTGCTTGGGTTTTAAGGGATGAAATTTGGGAAAAATTAATTCCCCCCCTTCCCTCCCCCTCACCAACATATCTGCCACCACCCCTCAACAAAAACTGGGCTGGAACAGACATCTCTCTGTTTCCCCCTCCCCCCACAACCTCCGTCGGGATACGGCGGGGCAGATTAGATAAACCCCCAACCTTTTTTTTTCCCCCTTCCCTATGTGACAGCCCTTTAAAAACCCCCCCCCCTAAGGCAATGATTGATCCCTCCCAAAAAACCCCCCCCCAGCCTGCTCGGGTTGCAACCGATCAGATCTGGAGCAGATTTAAAAGCTCCCCCCCCTTTACCTCATTTCCTCACAAAAATACCCCCCCCGCTCATTAAGTACCATAACAATGACCACTTTTTGTCTTAAACTTTAAGCGACGTGGATGTTCCCCAGAAGGGGTTTTCCTGTTCCAGGGTTTGGATTCAACCCCACAAAATTTTCTCTGGCCCGGGTCCCAATTCTTCTTTTTTTCCCCCAGG